>LPNX010689455.1:171183-183061 GCA_001517045.1 Pseudotsuga menziesii | reverse complement strand
CAAATTTCGATCGGGAGAGCTCGTTGGATGTAGAATTTGATTCCGCATCCAACGAGTACCCACACTGCATACTTTTGACGGACCCCGCTACCCCAAAAATAAGAAATACCCGAAAAAATGTGATGATGATGTCATCATCACATTTTTTCAGGTATTTATTATTTTTGGGGTAGCGGGGTCCGTCAAAAGTATGCAGTATGGGTACTCGTTGGATGCGAAATCAAATTCCGCATCCAACAAGCTCTCCCGATCGAAATTTGAGTAAAAACACAAGGAGATATGTCGAAAATACGAACACAAAAAGTAGTTTTTTTCTTTCTTCCTCCAAAATTAATCAATATTATTTTATTATTTTAACTATTATTTTATTTTTTTCCTTAGGAGGCCCATTTTAGACCCCAAAATTCCTCTAATGGAAGTATTCAGCAAGTTCAAGGAATTCAAAGCCTTGATCGAAAACCACACTGAAAAGAAGATCAAGACCTTTTGATCAAATAATAGTAGAGAATTCACTTCAAATGAATTCAAAGAGATATGCAAAGAATCAGGGATTAAGAGGGAGTTTTCCACTCCTTATAATCCACAACAGAATGGGATTGCAGAAAGGAAGAATAGAACTATCATGGAAGCTGCAAGAGCAATGCTTCATGATCAAGATCTTCCTATGCATATTTGGGTGGAAGATGCCAGAACAGTGGTGTATGTACAGAACCGTACTCCACATAGAGTACTCAAGAACAAGACTCCTGAAGAAGTATTCTTTGGCAAGAAACCAAAAGTCAGCCATCTCAGAATATTCGGCTGTCCAGTATACATACACATTCCAAAAGAAAAGAGGACTAAATTAGATCTTTCAGGAAAGAAGGGTATATTTGTGGGATGCTCTAAAAGCTCAAAGGCTTATAGAATATACTTCCCAGGATTCAAGAATATTGACATCAGTAGGGATGTAACATTTGATGAAGACACAACTTACAACAAATCCAAAAAGAAACCTATTGAAGAATCTGAAGAAGCAGAAGCACCCGAAATTCATGATACAACCATGAATGAAGAAGCTCAAGAAGAAGATCAAGAATTTGAAGAACCACAAAGACCTGTAGATCCACCTCCAGAGAAGAATCCTCATAAGAGGAAACCAACTTGGGTACGAGAATTTATCCAAGGTGAAGAAAGATATGGGGCTCCAGAAGAGAATCGTAGAGAAATAAAGAGGACCAGATCCTGCTCCGTGTATGTAGCATTACTATGTGATTTCATTGATAAAGAACCTTCCAATTATGAAGAAGCAACAGAACAGAAAGAATGAAAGGATGCTATGATCGAAGAATACCAATCGATCATGAAGAATGATGTTTGGGATGTTGTCCCAAGATTAGAAGGGAATTCAGTTGTAACTTCCAAATGGATCTACAAGATCAAGCATGCTGCAGACGGAAGCATTGAAAAATATAAGGCAAGATTTGTGGATCGAGGTTTATCTCAGAAAGAAGGAATAGATTATGAAGAAACCTTTGCACCTGTAGCCAAATACACTTCCATCATAATAGTACTTGCTCTGGCTGCAGTGATGAAATGGAAGATACACTAGATGGATGTCAAGACTGCCTTCTTGAATGGTGTAGTGGAAGAGGAAATGTATGTAGAACAACCACTAGGTTTTGAGACACATGACAAGGAGTCTCATGTGTGCAGATTGAAGAAATCCCTGTACAGTTTGAAACAGGCACCCAGGACATGGTACGGCAGAATTGACAGCTTTCTATCCAGTTTGGGCTTTACTAAGAGTAAAGCAGATTCCAGCCTTTACTACAAGGTTGAAGATGGCAACCCAGTGATGCTTCTACTGTATGTAGATGATCTATTTGTGATAGGTATGGATGGGTTGATTATTGATACAAAGAGAAAGCTTGTTACCGAGTTCGAAATGAACAAATTGGGTATGATGCATTATTTTCGAGGTATAGAAGTGTGGCAGAGTGCAGATGGAATCTTCCTTGGATAAGGGAAGTATGCAGTAGAGATCCTGAAAAGGTTTGGGATGATGGACTGCAAGGCTATGGTCACACCTATGGAATCAAACCTGAAGCTATTGAGCGATGCTTTATCAAAGTCTGTTGATGCTACGATGTATCGTTAGATGATTGGGTCCCTAACGTACCTGACGAACACGAGACCAAACATTTGCTTTGTTGTGAACACCTTGAGCTAGTTCTTGACAAATCTGAGAAATGTTCACTTGATTGCTGCAAAGCATATTCTGAGGTACCTGAGGGGTACAATTGATTATGGGATCACAAGTCGAATCATATCGAGATCAAGTATCACTATATCAGTGATATGGTGCAGAGGGGAGTAGTGAAGCTCCAGTATGTTGCAACGGACGATCAGATAGCTAATGTATTGTCAAAGCTATTGGCTAGAGTGAAGTTTGAATACTTCAGGGAGAAGATTAGTGTTCTCTAGATCGAGGTACATTCCAAGGGGAAGTGACGAGTAATCCTTTGTGGGGCTTCCAAACATATGTCAGGATTCAAGGAATCCTTTGTGAGACTATCAGAACATGAATCACCTCACAAGGTGAAGGTAGGAGATGACTACCAATATCCAATAAAAGGTAGTGGGGAATATTCCTATAAGCTAGACTCTGGAAAGTCTATGACAATGAAGGAAGTATTGTTTGTGCCAGGACTCAAGAAGAACCTCCTCTCCATATCTACATTAGATTCAAAAGGAATGACAGTTGCATTCATATATGGTCAAGTCATCATGTGGCCAAAAGGAAAGACTATTGATGATGCGGTGGTGATTGGAGAACAAGAAGGAGGATTGTACAAATTAAAGGGCCATCCAGAACAAGCCTTGGTCCATGACACAATAGAGCCAAGTGAACTTTGGCATAGAAGGATTGCACATGTGCATTACAAAGCACTACCTCTTGCAAGAAAAGCTGTTGAAGGTCTTCCAGAAATCCAAGCAAAACATGATGGGGTCTGCAAATGATGTGCGAAAGGAAAGAATACAAAGAAGACATTTCCAAGCAGCGAAAGCAAAGCAAAATGAATCTTGGAGATAATCCACTCCGATGTATGCGGTCCTATGTCATCAAGCTCACTAAGCGGGTATGCATATTATGTTTCTTTTATTGATGATTTTTCTAGGAAGACATGGATTTACTTCATGAAGAACAAAGACGAAGTATTCAGCAAGTTCAAGGAAGTCAAAGCCTTGATCGAAAACCACACTGAAAAGAAGATCAAGACCTTTTGATCAGATAATGGCAGAGAATTCACTTCAAATGAATTCAAAGAGATATGCAAAGAATCAGGGATTAAGAGGGAGTTGTCCACTCCTTATAATCCACAATAGAATGGGATTGTAGAAAGGAAGAATAGAACTATCATGGAAGCTGCAAGAGCAATGCTTCATGATCAATATCTTCCTATGCATATTTGGGTGGAAGATGCCAGAACAGTGGTGTATGTACAGAACCGTACTCCACATAGAGTACTCGAGAACAAGACTCCTGAAGAAGTCTTCTCCGGCAAGAAACCAAAATTCAGCCATCTCAGAATATTCGGCTGTCCAGTATACATACACATTCCAAAAGAAAAGAGGACTAAATTAGATCCTTCAGGAAAGAAGGGTATATTTGTGGGATACTCTGAAAGCTCAAAGGCTTACAGAATATACTTCCCAGGATTCAAGAATATTGACATCAGTAGGGATGTAACATTTGATGAAGACACAACTTACAACAAATCTAGAAAGAAAGCTATTGAAGAATCTGAAGAAGCAGAAGCACCCAGAATTCATGATACAACCATGAATGAAGAAGCTCAAGAAGAAGATCAAGAATTTGAAGAACCACAAAGACCTGTAGATCCACATCTAGAGAAGAATCCTCATAAGAGGAAACCAGCTTGGGTACGAGAAGTTATCCAAGGTGCGGAAAGATATGGGGCTCCAGAAGAGAATCATAGAGAAATAAAGAGGACTAGATCCTGCTCCGTGTATGTAGCATTACTATGTGATTTCATTGATAAAGAACCTTCCAATTATGAAGAAGCAACAAAACAGAAAGAATGAAAGGATGCTATGATCGAAGAATACCAATCGATCATGAAGAATGATGTTTGGGATGTTGTCCCAAGATCAGAAGGGAATTCAGTTGTAACTTCCAAATGGATCTACAAGATCAAGCATGCTGCAGATGGAAGCATTGAAAAATATAAGGCAAGATTTGTGGCTCGAGGTTTATCTCAGAAAGAAGGAATAGATTATGAAGAAACCTTTGCACCTGTAGCCAAATACACTTCCATCATAATAGTACTTGCTCTGGCTGCAGTGATGAAATGGAAGATACACTAGATGGATGTCAAGACTGCCTTCTTGAATGGTGTAGTGGAAGAGGAAGTGTATGTAGAACAACCACTAGGTTTTGAGACACATGACAAGGAGTCTCATGTGTGCAGATTGAAAAAATCCCTGTACGGTTTGAAACAGGCACCCAGGACATGGTATGGCAGAATTGACAGCTTTCTATCCAGTTTGGGCTTTACCAAGAGTAAAGCAGATTCCAGCCTTTACTACAAGGTTGAAGATGGAAACCCAGTGATGCTTCTACTGTATGTAGATGATCTATTTATGATAGGTATGGATGGGTTGATTACTGATACGAAGAGAAAGGTTGCTGCCAAGTTTGAAATGAAGGACTTGGGTATGATGCATTATTTTCTAGGTATAGAGGTGTGGCAAAGTGCAGATGGAATCTTCCTTGGACAAGGGAAGTATGCAGTAGAGATATTGAAAAGGTTTGGGATGATGGACTGCAAGGATATGGTCACACCTATGGAATCAAACCTAAAGCTATTGAGCGATGCTTTATCAGATTCTGTTGATGCTACGATGTATCGTCAGATGATTGGGTCCCTGACATACTTGACGAACACGAGACCAAACATTTGCTTTGTTGTGAACACCTTGAGCTAGTTCTTGACAAATCCGAGAAATGTTCACTAGATTGCTGCAAAGCATATTCTGAGGTACCTGAGGGGTACAATTGATTATGGGATCACAAGTCGAATCATATCGAGATCAAGTATCACTATATCAGTGATATGGTGTAGAGGGGAGCAGTGAAGCTCCAGTATGTTGCAACGGACGATCAGATAGCTAATGTGTTGTCAAAGCTATTGGCTAGAGTGAAGTTTGAATACTTCAGGGAGAAGATTAGTGTTCTCCAGATCGAGGTACCTTCCAAGGGGAAGTGACGAGTCCGAAATCCATTTTGACGAGTAGGTCAGATGTAAGGGCTAAGCCATTCTATCATGGTGAGAGGATTTGGTTCCTTCCATGTCAGATATGAGTGTTGAATGCCATTCTTGGAATGGAGGTACCTGGTCAGTTACCAGGAACACTCAGTCTGGGACTGAGAGATCCATTCTGACGAGCAAGTCAAATGTAAGGACTGAGCCATTCTGTCATGGTTAAAGGATTAGGTTCCTCCCATGTCAGATATGAGTGCTGGCCATTCTGACGAGTAGGTCAGATGTAAGGGAAACTGCCACTCTCTGGGAGAGTAGCGACACTCGGTCCGTTACCAGGTAGCTCAGTCTGGGACTGGGGGCCATTCTGATGAGGGTGTAGGATTTGGTTCCTACCAGATCAGATGTGAGTGCAGGCCATTCTCATGAGGGTGTAGGATTTGGTTCCTACTAGATTAGATGTAAGGGCAATTGCCATTTTTCGGGAGAATGGATGCACCTGGTCCATTACCAGGTAGCTCAGTCTAAGACTGGGAGCGATTCTGATGAGGGTGTAGGATTTGGTTCCTACCAAATCAGATGTGAGTGCATGCCTTTCTAACAAGTAGGTCAAATGTAAGTGTTGAAGCCTTTTCACAAATGATAGTAGTGTCCTATCATGCTGGTGAATGTGAGTACTGGGCCTTTCTGATGTGATTGTAATCTCCTACATGATCAGATGTGAGTGCTGGGCGTGCCTTTCTAACAAGTAGGTTAGGTGTAAGTTCTAGGTGGGCCATTCTGACGAGTAGGTCAGATATAAGCACTGAAGAAGACCTACATGATGGCTAGGCCTACAACCGGCATGAAAGAAGGCTGGATCTATAGAACTTCTTGTGACGAGAAGAATCATGAGATAGTACATATGATTATGACCAGAGAAGATCCAAATCGAGCTATGATCCAAATCCAATTATGATGTCTCCGAGATGATCCAGATCCAGCAGTTATGATCCAGATTGAGTGATGATCCAGATCCAGTGATGATGTCCAGTGATGATCCAGATCCAGTGATGATATCCAGTGATGATGATCCAGATCGAGTGATGATCCAGATCTAGAAATGAAGGTGACATGAAGATAAAGATGACTTGAAGACGAATATGACTTGGAGATGCAGATGACGAGAAGATCCAGAGAAGAAGACCAGTGATGAAAAATGTGTCAAGAGAATACCTTCCTAGTTAATAAGGAGTGTTGATGTAATTGTAACTTCGGAATGTATTCACTTGTATTTCTTATCTATTGTAACCCGATGTTTATTCTGGGATGTTATTATGTCATGTCATGCCCCGATGTTCCGATCGGGAAGATCTATAATGTAAACAAGTCATGTCAAGTCATTGTGGGTAACCCTCCTATTGTCTAAGGGTTAAATTCCCCACAGTTCTGGGGCACTAGGGTTATTAGACTCACCTAGTGAAGTCAGCCCTAGTAGGGTTTTAGTCATGTCAGGAATTAGTATAAATAGAGAGGTGACTTCTCTATTTAGCACACACTCCTCCACACTCAGTTGTAGCACATAGCTGAGGAAGAGAAAAACACTGGGGTAAGGAAGAAAGAGGTTACTGCTGTCAGGAGATCATCTTACTATTTTGGGGTCTTGTCTTTTGTACTGATTCTATCTCTGAGGAAGTTGCAGGGTTTTCTCCATTTATGGTTTCCCCAAGGAAAAACACTGTGTTCATTGTCTCTTGTGTTTGATTGCTGTACTTGTTGTTCTCTCAGTTAAAGATCCTAACATAATGCTAGCTTGAATGTTGAAAAACTAACAAATCTCAGGGAAAGCCAAACCCTAGTTTGTCCTTACCCAAAAACTGCAAAAAACTGAAACCAAAAATTCTACAGAAGTTGCAACCTCGCAAGCAAGTTTTGAAGGGTAAATATTTGGGATCTCTAGAAACCAAGTGGACCAACTAACTCCCCTCGGTCAAGTGCATCTCTGGGTAAGATCAGCTTTCCATTTTGAGAAATTTCAATTTTTAGTGACCTTCTGGATAAGATGGCCCCAAACAGTAAGCTTGAGGACAAACTAGAAGGCATAGAAAACTTCCTAGCATGGAAGTATAAGATTAGTCTCATTCTTAAAGAGAATGGCCTTGATAAGTACATCAAGGATCAAGTTTCAGAACCAAAAGAAGATGAATCTAAGGAGAAGCATGAGAAATACCTAATCAAGGCAATGAGGTTCATTGTTAATTCTATCAAAGATCACTTGATCCCTCTAGTGTCATCTAAGAAGACACCAAATAAAATGTATGATGCACTTTCCATAATTTACGAGGGAAGGAACATCAACAAAAAAATGAATTTGAGAGCTCAACTGAAGGGGACTAAGATGAGCAAAGGAGAATCAATTCAAGATTACTTCACAAGGGTATCCCAGTCACGGGGGCGTCACTTAGTGAAACAATGCCATAGCACGTTCATTCCTGGCATATGAAACAATACCCCTAATTTCAATAAATATTGGAAAATGCCTCCCAAAATCATTTTTTTAACCCCCTCCCAACATGCCTTCCAAAATTAATAAAACCCCTATTTTCACTATATATTGTATGTATCCATTTTTTCATTTACATTTTTTATACCCCTTTATATATCTGCCAAGTATATTGCATGATATCCCTCTCATGACCCCACATGCTTCTCTACCTGTGCATCTCTGCCTACCAAATGCTCCTTAACATTTTCTCTCTGTCTCGGATATCTTCTCTCTGCTTGGTATCTTCATAGGTTTATCCTCACGGTTTTACCTTTGTGTGATCTCTTACGGGTTTACCATCATGATTTGTATCTGTTGTTTATCTCAATGTGAGTTCTTATGGGTTTTACCTCTGTGTGTTGGGTTCCTTTCCCTGAGTGACCGTGAGGTTACCCTTAAAATGTGGATTGTGGGTTTCTCAACATGACTGTCAAAGAGTATGATTGTGCTTAGTATGACTAAGTGTATCTTGTTCTAAGAGACTGTGTGTCCTTAGTATGACTGTTATGGGTATGATTGAATTACTTAATACTGTTCTTTTGATTGAAACCTCTCTTTCTATTGACTAAGAGTCTGCAACCTATTTCTTTTTGCATTAACCCTCTCTCTCAAGGTACATATATGGTTTACCCTATTTGACTTGTCCCTTCAGTGACAAGATCAAACTCAAAAATATTTTAGTATAAAGAGGATCCAATAATGGTTATAATTTGTTAATATTGTATCTATTATTTATGTACATGACATTTGGTGAAACATCTCAATGACCAATTTCAACGCAGTGACTAGCAGAGTGTTAAGTTGAAAGAGATGAAAATTATGTTATTGCTTTATTACAGTTTAAAGTTTTATTAGTAACACTATTCTGAATCTGAATTTATATGTTCATGCACTTATGTCTATTACTTGTATTAAAACATCACTAACCCTTCAATTTCAACAACATGATATGTAAAAAACATCCATGCTAATATCAAGCTCAACTGACTTGTATACTTCCCTTCGGAGTACTTTGTGTGATAGGCACATATCTCATAATTCATTAGCACACCATTAAAATGCCATCTTGATTATTTACAGATTTTTATTGGTTTTATTCAATGTTCACCCATTTCTTCATATAATTCATGCCCTATGCAACAATCTGCGGAAAACAGATGTATCGTGCGAGCAAAAACACAGACATCCTCAGGGTGTTTTTCAATTGCTCCATAGCATGACAATGTAATTCATATGACAACAACATCAATAGAATAAACGCTTTGCTTCTCATATCCCAAAATAAGATATCATTGTTTTATAAGACAACTGAGAAAAGGTGAAAAATAGATAGGATTTTCTATACCAAAAGTTAGTTTGGTCAAGTTTCAGCCACTAGATTCTAATGTTTTCAAAAACTGTAGTAAGGAAACATAGGGGCTATATAGAGAACGATATGAGAAATTTCTAACACGCTTATTTCCATTATGACTGTCATTCAATCACCGCATCAAAGACCAATGTAACTGAAACTGATATCAAGAAATGTTGTATAAGAAAAATACAATCATATTTGAGTAGTATGTTCTTTGAAAAATGTCACCATTCAGATTCAGGTAATGCTTTTGTCTACCTTGCAAAAAGAGCCAGGAGAGTTTCTCTAGAACCCGGCAAGGATGTGGAACAGTTTCAATAGTGCATATCACCACCAAACCACAACCACCTGATGTTGAGAAAGATAAAAAAATGAAACTAGCAGTGTAACCCGTGTTAAAAACTTATTATATAGATGTAATTCCAAACAACATCCTAAAAAGGTGAACCATCAATATGGAGTAAAAAGTTGCAAACCTTTTCTAAAGTTATTGTAACATTAGTCAAGTAGAATCCGGATATTGTTATTCCTTCTCTTCAGCAATAGAATATCCAACAAATGCCTAAAAGGGAAGAAATGGTTTACACCGTAACAATGTCCTCACAACTCAAACTTTCAACAGAGACCTCTTTATAATCTCAAGCTAAAGTTGACGTATAATATTTGTGCTTATGTCATTGAGAAGTTTAGCAAAGCATAATACTTTTATGTTCTCTATACAAAATACTTGCTTGCAATATCATCATTTTGACATCTTACTTCCCACCTGCTCAATCTATCACAGCTCATAAACTCATAGGTTATCACTTGATTGAGAAAATCTGGTCCTGCTCAGCACAAAGAATGATATAATTCTTGAATTTTAAGCTTGCTATTTGCAGCAAAGCTAAAAAACCTTATGGAGCATATCATAGAAGAAGAGGATTGCATACACCTTTAACATCAATAGTATTCATGGACCACAAAAACTTGTAATATTCATGCAAGAAAGTGCCAAGTCTAATGATATCATTTCTTCGGTTTTTTTGGGGGACCCATGGTCCCAACTTCATATTTATGCTTAATTCCTAAGAAATGCTCAACCTCTAAAGATAACAACAATTGTATCAAAATACCCGCAACACTACAAGATACTGAGACAACATATAATGTACTAGATAATTGTGATAAATAAATTTCATCTAAACAGAGAAAAAGAAAATTATATTGAGTTCAAAGCTACCAACCTTCCTATCACCAAGCATTGGAGTCAAGCTTATTGGAACCTCTTTCTCGACAGTAAGAAAACCCCGGTATTTTTTTGTTTTGAGAACCCCTAGTTAGTATACCACTTGGCCTCACTTGTCCATGATATTAGATATAGCTTGCTCAACTGGGAGAGTTTACAAATCATTTTTGAAATCTATAAACATTAGTCGTCTACATTTAAAACTAAATTAAAGGTATTCCACTGCCCAAGAAAAAATTTCAATTTCTAGAGATTTCTCTTGTTCTCTGGTATGGATAGATTTCTATCTCATAATTGAAGGGATGAAAACAACTAGACTCATGAATTAACAATTGAGTGGAGGTGGTCTCTCTCTGCAATAATTACCTACTCGTTATTCCTACATTGGAAACATGAACTCAGTTGTTGAATAGTACCTTAGGCTACAACGACTATGTACAAAGTGAATTTATGAAGGTACAGGAAGAAATTATAGATCCAAACAGGCATATTTTTTACTCTAACATAACAGAGGAGGATTTTACCTTGCTATGGTCCCTTTTGCTGATTTTGTAAGGTCTTAGCTCTGTCTAATACCAAGTTTACATTTTTTCTATGATGCTTATTGATGCACAATGTGCTATGAATCCAGAAGACACCAAAAATATTTTTTGGTTCTACTTTAATTACGGTAACCATGGCTTCAGTATAAATGTAGAGGAGCATAGTTGGGAAAGAAAGGTAACAGGACTCTTTGATAGACAAGAAGCATTAACTATGCGAGCACCTAGTGCATTCAATATTAGGGAGCAGGTATGTTGTTTTACTTATTTAGGCTTCAACAAATCTAGATCATGTATTGATGCAAGCTTAAAGGACTCTGCAGAGAAAGTACAGTTTATGCTAGAGATAAAGGTACATGGAAAGAGGACTTTATGCCAGAGATTGATGATGGGAAATCTAGATCATGTATTGATGAAAACTTAAAGGATTTTGCAGAGAAAGCACAGTTTACAAAAAATGATAAAATCCAAGAAGCAACTAATGAGTCTGAGGAAATGTTGAAAATGCAAAAAGATACATCTAATCAAATGCATTATGAGACTTTTGCCAAGAAACATGATATTAAGAGGGAAGTACAAAGGCAGGAAAACTGGCAAAAGACACATGGGGTAGGTGAGAATAAGAAAAATCCTGCTACATCCTTGATATCATTTGATAACAAAGACAGGAAGATGCTCAATTCAGTTCAGGTTGGGCTTAAAAATCACAGTTCATTATCAACATCTAAATCCGACAATATGAGCTCCATACTAAAGATAAAGAATCCTACAAGCCATTTTGAGGACCATTTGAGGTCTGATGTTGTGTGAGGACCCTGCAGCAAACAAGTAATCAAAACACACGATATAGCAGCAGAACTCAAAATCACTTTTATATTGATCGCAGGCCACTTCAAGGGGGCAACCTCCTTTGAGCAAGCTCAATACAAAATAACTTCACGGTGCCTTCCTTGGCCTCAATAC
>LPNX010689455.1:62813-170851 GCA_001517045.1 Pseudotsuga menziesii | reverse complement strand
TACTGGATGAATGCGGGAAGAAGGCGGAAGTTCCAATTTAGAAGCAACAGACCCAATCTTCTGAAGAATCCTATATGGCCCATAGAAATTTGGAGCAAGCTGATGACGCCCTTTGAGTTTTAGTGAGGAGTGCTTGTAAGGCTGGAGACGAAGAAAAACCATATCACCGGCTTCAAAAGTGCACTCAGAACGGTGCTGATCAGCTTGTTGCTTCATGCGATTTCCTGCCATGTGAAGGTTTTCGCGCAAAATGCGAAGGACCACGTCAACTGCCTGAACTGGAGAACTGCTGGGGGTGTAAGGAAGAAGAAATGGCGGTGCCGGAACATAAACTGCTTCATATGGAGTCATTTTAGAGGCAGTGCGGTAAGAAGTATTGTACCACCATTCAGCGAGAGGGAGCCACTTTGCCCACTGATGTTGTTGCTTAGAGGAGAAGCAATGAAGATAAGGTTCCAAGCATTTATTGATAATTTCAGTCTGACCATTCGTTTGGGGGTGATAACCTGAACGCATCTTCAGTTTGGTGCCAGTGTGGTGAAAGAGTTCTGTCCAAAAATGACTGGTGAAAGTCGCATCACGATCCGAGACAATGGAAGTAGGCATTCCATGAAGACGAAAGATCTGGTCCAGGAAAATTTGAGCAACGGAAGAGGCTGTATAGGGATGGCTGAGAGCACAAAAATGACTATATTTGGAGAGGCGATGAACCACAACCAAAATCACAGTCTTCCCTCCAGATTTAGGGAGCCCGTTAATGAAATCCATAGAAATATCTGTCCATATCTGGGGAGGTATGGGCAAGGGCTCGAGCAATCCCGGAAGGGGTGTTGTTTCACCCTTATTGCGCTGGCAGGTATCACATTCATCCACCATCTGTTGAATTGTCCTTTTCATGCCCTGCCAAAAGAAGTTGCGCCGTGCCCGTTCATACGTTTTGAGAAAACCAGAGTGCTCCGCTGACGGAGAAGCATGGGGTTCATAGAAGATAGCTTGTTGAAGAGCTGTGTTCTAGGGAAGCACCAGACGACCCTTGTATCGCAGTGAAGCACCATCCCAAGAGTAATGTGGAACAGCAACAGGGTTGTTGTCCAAGCGTTGGATGATGTGAGATAATGAAGAGTTATTGACATAACCCTGCTGAACCGATTGCAACCAATTTGGAACAGGCATAGAAATAGCGGAAAGAGAACCTTGGTCATCAAATGTGCGAGAAAGGGCATCCGCCACAAGATTGTCCGTACCCTTCTTATAAGTGATCTCATAGTCATAACCCATGAGTTTGCTAACCCATTTCTGTTGTGCTGGGGAGGATACACGCTGTTCTAGGAAATATTTCAGACTCTGGTGATCAGTCTGGATGCAGAAATGATTCCCTGAGAGGTAGGGTCGCCACTTTTGTACTGCATGCAAAATGGCCATCATTTCCTTCTCATATGTAGAGGCAGCTAAATTCTTACCGGAACGGGCTTTGCGGGTGAACACAATGGGGTGTTCATGTTGAAGGAGAACAGCACCAAGTCCATTGCCGCAAGCATCACTCTCAATAGTGAAGGGCTTGGAAAAATTGGGCATAGCTAGAACGGGTGTAGTACACATAGCTTGTTTCAGCTTGTCAAATGCACGCTCAATAACAGGTGTCCATGTAAAAGCATCATTTTTCAACAACGCAGTTAATGGAGCTGCAAGCTTCCCATAATCCTTGACAAACTTGCGGTAGTAGCCAATCAACCCCAAAAAACCACGAAGGCTCTTGAGTGTCTTAGGAGGTGGCCAATTGTTCATGGCAGCGATTTTGGCAGGATCCACATGAACCCCTTGTGCTGAGATAATGTGCCCGAGATACTCAACTTCCTTTTGGCCAAAAACACATTTAGACTTTTTGGCATGGAGATGATGATCACAGAAAAGTTGCATTACAAGAACCAAAGGTTGGAGATGTTCAGCCCATGTTTTACTGTAGATGAGAATATCATCAAAAAATACCAGAATGAATTTCCGCAAATAGGGCCTGATGTTGGGAGGAATGCTACCAGGGAGGAGCTGAATACAATGGTCCTCTGGTCGTGAAGGTGGAAGTCCCACTGGTTCAGCAAAAACACTTGTATATCGATCCAGAATTTGTTGGAGATCCAAAGGAGTAGTGGGGGCCGCTGATGGTTGCATTTGAAGGGAATGGAGCTGAGCAATGACACCATGGGAACTCTTCTTAAGTAGTTTTTCCATGCGATGTGAACTGATGGTGCTGAGAGACCCTGGTTGTAAGCCTTTCAATGTGTGCTTGTGTCCATCGGGGGAGAACTGCATCCAAAGTTCAGCAAAATCCCATAATATGGGGCCAAGTGTGCGCAGCCATTGAGCGCCCAAAACCACATCACATCCGCCTAAGGTCAAGGCAAACATGTCAGAGCGGAGGTTATAATCTCCCATAGAGATATGCACATTATGACACTTCCCTTTGCAAGGTAAGGTGCCCCCATTGGCAACCATGACTTCAAATTTGGAGCAAGGATGGATAAAACAATCAGCTTGTTTGGCGATCCGAGGGTCAATGAAATTATGAGTGCTGCCAGAATCAATGAGTATTGTAAGAGGAAGCTTCTTAAGTAACCGCGTACCCGCATTGTTTGGGGGGCAGTGACTCCAGCTAAAGCATGGAGGGATATCTCGGGTTGGGCGTCCTGCGATGGACGGTCAGTAGGCGACTTCTGAGGGTCAACCGGAGCATCCATTACATCGGCAACTTCTTCACCAATTTTAGAGGCAGGTGGAGAATCCACATCTAAGAGATAGATCTTTTGTTGAACACATCGATGTCCCCGACTGAATTTCTCATCACAATTATAACAAAGCCCTTTTTCTCTGCGTGCCTGCATCTCTGTTTCAGACAAATGCTTGATTGGAGGTGAGCGAGGAGCTGGTGGAATGGGAGGTCGTTGAGAACCCATATTTCGCAAGGGAACAAAAGAGGATTTGGAGCGTTGTTGGGCTGCCATCTTGTCTTCTGCCAACTTAGCCAACCCCAGGGCTTCCATCATTGTGTTGGGACTGAACATTTTGACCTCAGAGCGAATTGCATCCTTTAGACCACTGATAAAACAACTCTGGTAGAAGTCATCAGGTAATCCTTCAGTGTGATTAGCTAGTTTCTCAAATTCAGTTTGATACTCTTTCACAGTGACAATTTGGTGAAGTTTAGTGAGAGCTCCTGTGAAGTCATCAAAAGCACTAGGACCAAATCATTTCAAAAGGAGCTGGCAAAAAGCAGGCCATTTTGGCTCTTCATGAGCCTTGATGTACCAACGATACCATTGAAGAGCTTCCTGTTCCAAATGAAAGGAGGCAAGTGGAACTTTGTTGGCATCAAAAGTATTATGAAGACTGAAATACTGTTCTGCACGATAGATCCATCCAGTCGGATCAGTACCATTGAAGCGAGGAAAATATAGCTTCGGACCGCGAAAATTGCTGGAAGAAGAGAACCCATCAGTTGATGAAGACTCTGACTGTCGTCTGGTGTTCATAGCTGAATGCTCAAGATGGAGACCGAGAAATTTGGCATCCAGTTCCTGGAGTTTGGCTTGGATGGCTGCAAGTGCTTCCTCCATGATTTTTGCTCCTGTGCGGGTGACAACCATAAGCAGGAGATTTTTCAAGAAGGGATCTGCAATGGCGCGAAAGTGATTGGCAACAGATGGATCTGCAACGGCGCAGAACTGACCAGCAACAGTTCTGGACAGAGGAAATCTGCAATTGTGCAACTGAAAATAGATATGGACCCCAGGTATGTGCGGCTTCCTATCGGTTCAAGGGATTCACTTGGCCACCAATGCTGTCTGACGGCTTGCGTATTGGGGCAGTACCCCTCACTCCACGGCTCAGGTAAAACTGATAACCACTTGGCCACAAACGACAGCTCTTGGTTTACCTCACGGGTGGGAACTAGTCAATTAGGTAGGGGTCGTTGCCCTTTTCGCTGGCAGGTCCTCTCAATGGGCCAGCTACTTCGGGGTTCCTGTGGTACTCCTCACAATGAGTTTTAGGGTTTATTCCCAAATACTTCCCATAGTTAAGCGGAGAGGGATTATTCCCAGATCCGAACCTGCAACAGAAAAAAAATTTAGGCAGAAATTCCATCCAATGTTCAAAAACCTGATCTATATTGCTCAGAATCATTATTATAGCATGTTTCCGGAACTGGAACAACCACTCTGCTTCTACCCATGAAATCGGAATAGAAATCTGGGCACTCGGTCAAAAGATTTTCTTGCCGCAATTTCCGCGGCCGTCAACGAAATTCTAAAAAATCGCTGATTTTAAATCCGCAATATCTCCACTTTTAGAACTCCAAATGAGATGATTTTTTTTTTGAAACTGCGTATTTTTGAAAGAGGAATTCAGATATTCAATCTGTTTCTTCTGATTTTGTGCAGAAAGTTTCATAAATTGATCTGAAAGTCACCGCTCAAAAAAAAAAATTCCACTTGTGCCAAGGAAAGTGCTCTGATACCAGATGTGAGGACCCTGCAGCAAACAAGTAATCAAAACACACGATATAGCAGCAGAACTCAAAATCACTTTTATATTGATCGCAGGCCACTTCGAGGGGGCAACCTCCTTTGAGCAAGCTCAATACAAAATAACTTCACGGTGCCTTCCTTGGCCTCAATACACACTTATATATTAAAAATAGGTGCCAATACCATGGTTCAAAACCATGGGCCAATATAAACTATGGGCGCCAATACTATGGGTCAAAACCATGGGCCAATATAAACTATGGATCAACAAATACTACAGGCGGCTTACAAAGCATATGCGCCTCACAACAATAACACAAACTATGGATCAACAATTACTATGGGACGACTTACAAAGCATATGCGTCCAACAACAATATACTAACATAGTAAAGAGAGGGATTGGCATGGGTTCCTAACATGTTGCTGGTGTAGTGCCTATAAGCCATGTTGAGAACCATTTGAGGTCTGATGTTTTTGGTGCAGTATCTTTAATAAATGAGCCAAAGTTGAAGACAACAAAGAGAGCTTTTTAAAAGGTCATCAGAGAGTGAAAGCAATATTCATAATGATGGAGACAATATTTTGAATTTTTCTTCTTATCTTGAAGAAATTAGTATACAATCACCTGATACAGGAATTATTTCATAGCGGACCATGAGTGAAAACCAGTTTGGTCGGAAAAGGAAAAGCATGGAAAAAGAAATTAGAGGTTCTCGATTAGTGCCTGAAAGTGAGTTCCTAGATCATAGTAAAACAGTGATAGATAACATTGTCAGCAATTTTGAATCTTTTAAACATGGAAACACTGAAGAGAGCATTCAGGTTTCAAACTGCAAAGAAAATTTGAAGGGTGGATTTCTTTTTGAAAATATTAAGGAAAATTATGTTCCTAATGTCAAAGATCATGTGCTTTCTACATTCGTGACTAAAGACAAACTCATGTAGAAAGTTTTCTATTAACACTTATTGGATCTTTATTAAACATATACATATAGAAGCAACTAATACTTAATAAGCTAGATACTTTAAATGGTTTTCAAGAAAGCATAAGATGGCACATTTGGCCTAACTGGAAGAACCATTAACGAGCATGCAATTCTTACAGCAACATCATCTAATATACATTCAAACTGATGAGAAGACAATTGGAACTCCAATCTGTATCTAGATTCTGACCATAGTTTAATAATATAATGCACAACTTTCAATACTTTCCTTCCATCCACTTATTTGAAGATGTTAAAGAATATAACAAGCTTCTTTAATTTTATATAAACAATTCCAATCCAAAGCCGCAACCATACATGATCTTTGAAAATTCCAATGGCTCTAAATGACCTTTGAGACCAAAACCAAAGAAGCCCAATGGCAATAAATAGTTTATTATGCATGTGCTTGAAAAATTGCACAATTGGGAGTCTCAATACCACCATATCAACTAAAATTCAAATACTAATCAATATCCAGAAATCATATTTTATAGACTTCGCAGAATTTGAACACTGAATACGATTTTCAAACCCATAAAAGGCTAAAAAAGTACATTTACATGTTCCATTTCGATAGCAACTCACACATCTAGTTTGATACTTCAAGGACGACTCCCTCCATTGTTCAGTTATGACATGTTATGGAGATCATACACAAATTTATATGCCTTCCAGCTGTGGCTACCACCAAAGGGTGACCAACTAGTGACATAGAATACACACGCTCTGGTTGTGAATATGTACCAATGAGAGTTTTCCCCTGCCCACTAGCACCTCTAGGGTCCCAACATTTCAATGTTTTGTCCCAACTCCTTGTGATCACTTGCCCTGGAAAAAAAACAAATTTGAGAGCATTTTCATTACCTTCAATTTAAAAGAATGTTATGAAAGATGAGTAATTTCCACACTTTTTCGATTTTCAAACATATATGTTAAAAGGTTTTCAAAAAATACACTAAGTTAGAAATTCTAAAGCCAGTATTTAAATAGCACATGTTCAATGCATCACTCTCTTTGAGAACCTCAAGCATTGGCAAAATGAATAAGTCAGGATGTAAAAATTATGGTCATTGCTGAAAATATACCTAAAAATACAATGCCAGGGATAGCAAAAGCAAGCAACCAAAATGGATACACACCATACAAGAACCATACACCAAATAGGCCAACAAATGTGTTTAAGGAAACATGAAGTGTAGAACACAGATGATAAGCTAAACAAACAGATAATCATTAGAAATGTTATGCAAAGATGAAAATGATATGGGAGAAATGTTCAGGATTGGCATTCAATGCTTTTCAGGCACAACTTCATTGGCGCGTGGCTCTTGTTGGTGACTCAGGGTCCTTGGTATTGTCTTGCTTCATGGGAACCTGGAACTGTCTTCATATTACAGCCTTATTACAATCTGGAAGATGCAAGTATGTTTTCTCTGATGGGGTCTATTCAATCCAATCCTTTTGTCACTATTGGCAAGAAGAAGTATGTATGCAATTGTCTACAAAAGGCTATATCAGAATATCCTGATTAAGGATGCCAAAGAGTTAGATAATTTAGCCTACCATGGATTTATTGCTTCCCTAGTGGCTCTTAGGAAGAGGATATAAGATATCATTGTATATATCCTTCCATTTTCATTTTTAGTTCTCTAATAAATTTTCTTGTTAATATAAGACAATATTCAAATAAAAAGCTGAAAATTGTATGCAAAGATGGCACTAGAGAAATTTCATGTGGTCCATAAAAGCTCAAGAGAATGCAGTGGCACAACATGTATTATACTTGGAAAATAAATACCTCACACCCAAAAGGTCCTTAAATCCAAATAAAAGAGGATGATATGGACATTAAAGAAACAAAAATCTAATGCCCAAGGAATGTCCTTAAAAAGTTCTTCACAATTTACATGTATGATTGCTCCTGATGAAGAAATTGTCAACACAATTCAGAAATGTAGTTGTTGTATTAAGATTAAAATACTTTACAAATCATGGAATGTAAATATGAACTCTATAGATCTTGTAGAAACCCTTCTAATGCTGAAAACATTGAAATGCTCCAAAGCCCTTATATCTCAAATGTCCAACCAAACAGCTGCACACAAATATGCTAACAATCATAAAAGAGAACTTTCATGTATGATTGGAAATGATTAAAGACTATCATAGATCCATCTTAAGCCCGGACCTTTTATGCAAAAACTGGATCAATACACTGAAGGTGTGCTTAACAGATACAAGGTTAAAATGGATATGTGCTAATTTTTATTTTATCAGGTCAACATGCGTGTGTGTGTATTACACCAAGCATTACAAAAGATACACATGCACATACACACATGAAGTAACCAACATCTTCCCTGCTTGGGCTGTAGAGAACCTTGCTTCTCTCAGCACAATAGTGCATGACATGCTAGCAGAATGTAAATTACAAGAAATCCATCAAAAACCATGCATCTCTAAATCTATATTTACTTTGTTGACATCTACATATTTAAATTGTTCTTAATAACCCGCTGATAACGAGGTCAGTGCTCATTGGAGCATCATATCAGAAATTTCTGGATGACCCTTACACATGCAAAGGAAAATGACCCCTGAAATGCTAAACTGCAAAACACAACCAATTGAAAAGCTAAACTGCACAACTAGGATCACAACTAGGATCACAACTAGTATCCTTGTACTTAACCATGTTATACTTATGATTGACCATATGCATAAAAATATGATATCTAACAATCTTATATCAAGGGTTATGGTTATTTTTTGGCTAACCCTGATAGCTTGTATTAACTGTGTGACCATCCACATGAAACAGTATTACAATGATAGTCTTTAAAAAATGGATTCTCAACAACCCAATCCTGTGGTTTTGGTTTATTGATTTCATTTTTTTATTCCTTCTTTTGCAGTGGTTTATGTGCTCCTACTGACGTTCAGTCATTTACCTCTGAGTTGAAAAATAAGTTGTCAACCAAATGTCGAGGAAAGGTTTAAACTGACTTTACTCAGGTAGTGAAAGAGATATGTGGGGAGTATGATGATAAAGGTATAGAGAAAGAGGAATTTATGCCAAATATTGATGATGGGAAATCCATATCATGTATTGATGAAAGTTTAAAGGATTTTGCAGAGAAAGTACAGTTTACAAAAAATGATAAAATCCAAGAAGCAACTGATGAGTCATAGGAAATGTTGAAAATGAAATAAGATACATCTAATCAAATGCATTATGATACTTTTTCCAAGAAACATGATATTAAGAGGGAAGTACATAGGCAGATAAAGTGGAAAAAGACACATGGGGTAGGTGAGAATAAGAAAAATCTTGTTACATCCCTGATATCGTCTGATAAGAAAGACAGGAAGATGCTCAGGTTGGGCTTAAAAAGCACAGTTCATTATCAACATCTAAATCTGACAATATGAGGTCCATACTAAAGATAAAGAAGCCTACAAGCCATTTTGAGGACCATTTGAGGTCTGATGTTGCTGGTGTACTGCCTACAAGCCATTTTGAGAACCATTTGATGCCTGATGTTTCTAGTGCAGTGTCTTTAATAACTGAGCCAGAGTTAAATACAACAAAGGGAGACTTTAAAAAGTCATCAGAGAGTGAAAGAAATATTCATAATGATGCAGACAATATTTTGAACTTTTCTTCTTATCTTGAAGAAATTAGGATACAATCACTAGATAGAGGCATTATTTCATAGCAGACCATGAGTAAAAAGCAATTTGGTCAGAAAAGGAAAAGCATGGAAAAATAAATTAGAGGTTCTCGATTAGTGCCTGAAAGTGAGTTCTTAGATCGTATAAAAACAGTGACAGATAACGTCAGTTGTATCCTTGATGAAATTTGGAGAGCAAAATCTAATCAAAATGTAGAAACTTCTCTTAGGCTGATAGAAGTAGGCACCTCGTGAAAAGTTGTGCAACAAACGTACCTCCAAAAGGAAGTGCTTATGAAGGGTGGAGGACCATGTATGCCCACTCTTTGACTTCTGGATGTGTTGATATTGTGCAATATATGCTTCATTTCCCAAAAAATAAACCTTAGGTTTGTACATATTTCTGTTTCAAAAGTTTATTTTCCATGGATACTACTAGAACTTGGTCCAATTCATAAATAATCCTCCACTTTGGCTTTGTCATGTTTTCAATTTACCTTACATGTTTCATAAAACTTAAAAATCTAATAAATAATAAATATCTTGCATATGTGATTAGAATTCCTTTGAATACAACTTTTAATATCAGGAGGTTAACCGTTATCTTGTAAATGCAGAGAAAATTTTGACCTCTAGATGCAAAAATAAGATGACAACCTTAACTTTACCCTTGCTATAATGTGTTGTGTTATGGTTTCAAATCTTTCTCTGGCTCATTAACAACAAAAACGCACCTCAATTTTTAATTAGTTTGAACCTGTAGATTCGATGTTGGTATATTATCATGTGTACAAACAAGGACTCTGGAAGTTTACTACAAAAATGGTTGTAAGTTGTAACCCTAAATTCTTTTTCATCTATTTACACCTTTATTGCATTAGCTTGAACAATTAAGCAACGGGACAACTCTTTTCACTGATGTTTCCAAGATTTAAAGAAAAAACTTTATGGATAGCATGCTTCACTCTCATCTTCAAAGAGTGGCAACAACACAAACCTATATTAGATGACACACAGTGCCTCCTACTAGGGACCTCCTAAAGTCTCTAAATTGTACGCTTCCCTGTCCTTGGCATCCATTGTCACCTAGATTTTCTTGTCCAACAACTCTATTTGTAATTTTATACCATGTTCTTTTGTTTCCTTCTAGTATTTTGCTCAGGTCAATCTAGAGATTTCTTTTAACCCTGAAATGTGGAGTTATCACTTTCCTATATAAGATTTTTCCTTTGCTTTTGTTACGATTTTCCTTTGCTTCCAATACATACAAGAAGAAATCACATACAGAATGTAGTTTCAACATTGCCATTTCATCTTGGATATGAAAATGCAGCCCTTTAAGGTATTTGACCACAACCTGATCTTTGGATACATGTATGTTCGTTCTAATTTGCAGTTACCTGATCTGCTTTGTATACTCTTGCACTAACAATACCTTTTGTTCTAAATTATAAAATTTCCCGAACAGGGCCTGATGATTGTTTGAGGGTTGGAATTTGACTCCTAGTATTTTTGCCCAAAATCTGATTTTCTCCTTGCCTTGACTTGCCCTAATTTTTATGCAAGTGGTCCAACCATAAGGCTGGATGGTAGCTATATTCTCCTTTTGAAAAAATCACTCAAGATCTTGAACTCAATCTATCAATGCATTTAAAGCTTAAACTTCCGGGAAATTTTTATTCCTCCAACTTCATTGCAGCTCCCTATGTTGATATAGTTTCCATGAACATCTTTTTCGGGTCATGCTCTCAAGTCTGACTAACGTTAACACTCGTTTCTCCATATTCAAAATAACCAAATATTAATCTCCTCTCTATGGCCACTAACTTTCTATAAAACTCGTCAGTCGTGTACCTTCTGTCTGTAATGATCTGCCTTCCTCTTCTTCCCAAACCAAAAACAAACTCTCTTAGTCACACCCATTGCTTTGATGAACCTTTCTTCTCTCACCACAATAATGGAGAAAATATGGCATCGGATAATGCTTGTGTGTTAAATGAATTCCATTTGAAAACTAATAATATCTTAAGTTCTAACAGTCTTGAAACTGAAGGTGATTTTCCACATGGGCAGATGTCTTCAATTTTTATGGAAAGGCCTATGTGTTTGCCACCAAAGGCTAATAAATATCGTTTGTGAAGTAGCCTACCGAGTGATGAAGTTGCCCTGCCTCCCTCTAAACAATGTCATTGGGCTCAGGAAGCTATGTCTGCATGTGTTGCAGAGGCTGCAACTGCTTTAGTGGAGTCAGTGGAGCATAAATACTATTTGGAAAATCAATAATTTTCATGGCATTAACGTAAAAACATTCAAGGAAATGGCTGAAGTGGGAAAAGAGTATTTTGAAAACTTTTAGGAAGATCATGAGGAAGCCAATACTGGGAAATCATGAAGACCATTAAGTTAATTCCAATGAAATGAATATAGATATGGAGGCAGAGGTGTCTATGGAGGAGATAAAAACAATCAGCAGTCAAAACCATTTCTTCAAATCCCTCTACTAGTTTATGTGTCAATGGACAGCTATCAACAACATCTCTGCTTCATCATTCCCATCAGATGGGAGTTTCCTCTAGCCCCTTGTTTGTAGGAAATAATCTAATTTCTTTCTTTCAAACCCTCGTGGTAAAATAAAAATGCTTAAGTGAGCATCATATGACAAGACTGCAAGTTTTGGAGTAATTAACTATCAGAATGAACAGAATACGATGTGCAATCTAAACACCAAAGCATGACATTATCTTAGGATCCTGCTTACCTTCAGTTGGCCTACCCAGTAAATATGCATCTTAGGATTCAAGGACAATAAACGACTATTGTGGATGAAATGTGTAATGAATTGTTGTTTGCATATTAGTCAAATAATAAATATGATATGAAACAAAAAACTTCAAGGTGTTGGATTCTGGACTATAAATGGATTCTATGAATCTATACTAGTTGATAAACATAAATGGAATTCTCACATGACTGAATAGGAAGCAAAGAGTTCCCATAGAATCCTCATCATGTCAATTAGTTCCCATGGACCATTTCTATATTTAAAAAAATTGGTAGAAGAGTTATACCTGTAATCATCGATGTTGTTGTCGGTTTCTGCTGGACCAGTTGAATAAAAGATCTCACATTAGACAATAAGTTTTTGGATTTCTGGTTGCTCTTTGCTGGTGAAATCTATTTCACATTGCTGCGATAAGCCTGTGTATTACAATTTCTTAAAACCTTCTTCTTGACAGATGAACCGTACCTTTTCTGGAACTCCTTCATAGGAACAGAAGGATCTATGTTCTCCTTCTCAAACCCAATATCCTCTTCATTATTAAAAGAGTAAGCATAACTTTGGTTCATAAAATCTTTGTTTGAGAGAAAATTTGATCCTGCATTCATGGAATTTGTGATGATTCTTTCAAATAATATTCCACCTGCAGGGGTTGTTACTGGTGAATTTTTTCGCTGAGCTGCTATCCATCAGCACTTTCTTGGCACCCAAAACACTTTTCTTGGTTGACGATCCAAATTGGTTTTTCAACCTGTTTCATTGATATTGGATGATCCATATTATCCTCCTCAACACCACTTTCCTCTTCAATACGAAAACATCCATTGATATTGGATGATCCATACTATCCTCCTCAACACCACTTTCCTCTTCAATACGAAAAACATCCTACATGCTCCTTGATTATATGAGCTTGATTTGAAAAGGAGTTGGAGTCCCTGTCCACAGATTTTTTCCCTAATCTCTCAAAGAGTGTTCCACCTGCAGGAATCAATGAACGTGAATTTTTGAGCTTTGTTCCATATGCCCAAACTCCATTGATACTTGAACTTGTCTGAAATTTATCAGTTGGAAACCCATGTGTTGTCATGTAAGCATCATTCATTGCATATATTTTCTCCCAATATTCTCTGGAGCACTCCTTGAAGTCCGATGGCATGAGACCAATGAGCATCCAATGTCATAAGTATTCTACACTTTGAGATTTTACTAGGGGCTGGAGTCATCAATCCTGTGGGTAAAATCCTGCGGTCACCCTCTGTGACATGATTTTGGGGACTCGTCACTTCAAAACTAGGCCAAAAAGGGTGCAATTTTAATGAAGCAGCATGAAGATGATCCTGGTCCTGTAAATAGGCATCAACGATGTTACTTCCAGTAGCTTGAAAACATGTACCAATACTATATCCATCCACATGAAACAGTATTACAGTGACAGTCTTAAAAAAATTGATTCTCAACAATCCAAGCATGTGGTTTTGGTTTATTGATTTCATTTTTTTATTGCTTCTTTTGTAGTGGTTTCTGTGCTCCTACTGACGTTCAGTAATTCACCTCTGAGTTGAAAAATAAGTTGTCAGCCAAATGTCGAGGAAAGGCTTAAACTGACTTTACTCGGGAAATGAAATCGATATGTGAGGAGTATGATGATAAAGGTACAGAGAAAGAGGACTTTATGCCAAATATTGATGATGGGAAATCTAGATCATGTATTGATGAAAGCTTAAAGGATTCTGCAGAGAAAGTACAGTTTACAAAAAATGATAAAATCCAAGAAGCAACTGATGAGTCAGAGGAAATGTTGAAAATGAAAAACAATACATCTAACCAAATGCAATATGAGACTTTTGCCAAGAAACATGATATTAAGAGGGAAGTACATAGGCAGGAAAACTGGAAAAAGACACATGGGGTAGGTTAGAATAAGAAAAAGCCTGCTACATCCTTGATATCGTCTGATAAGAAAGACAAGAAGATGCTCAATTCAGTTCAGGTTGGGCTTAAAAAGCATAGTTCATTATCAACATCTAAATCCAACAATATAAGGTCCATACTAAAGATAAAGAATCCTACAAGCCATTTTGAGGACCATTTGAGGTCTGATGTTGCTGGTGCAATGCCTACAAGCCATTTTGAGAACCATTTGAGGTTTGATGTTTTCGGTGCAGTATCTTTAATAACTGAGCCAAAGTTGAAGACAACAAAGAGAGATTTTAAAAGGTCGTCAGAGAGTGAAAGCAGTATTCATAATGATGGAGACAATATTTTTAATTTTTCTTCTTATCTTGAAGAAATTAGGATACAATCACCAAATACAGACATTATTTCAGAGCAAACCATGAGTGAAAAGCAGTTTGGTCAGAAAAGGCAAAGCATGGAAAAATAAATTAGAGGTTCTCGATTAGTGCCTGAAAGTGAGTTCCTAGATCGTAGAAAAATAGTGACAGATAACATTGTCAGCAATTTTGAATCTTTTAAACATGGAAACACTGAAGAGAGCACTCAGGTTTCAAACTGTAAAGAAAATTTGAAGGGTGAATTTTTTTTTTTAAATATTCATGAAAATTATGTTCCTAATGTCAAAGATCATGTGCTTTCTACATTTATGACTAAAGACAATGAATTTAGGGTAGTTCGAAAAACTTCTTTGCATCATAATTCCATTCTAAAGAAGAAAATAAAGCTCTTGAAGAAACATAATCTAGGGTTATCAACTCTACCAGAGAGATCAGATAATCAAATAAAGATAAATATTTGCACGGAAGAAGAAAATGTTCTTGAAGTATTATCTGGAGTAGATCATTGAAAGAAAAGGACACAAATCAAGGCAAGGAAACTTAACTTTGATGAACATTTTCATTTGGTAAAAAGGGCAAGAATTGAAGTTGAAGATGAAACCAAGAAAATTGTAGAAGCCTCGAATAAAGGACGCATAGCAAGTGCGAATGACTAATGGAGAAAATATGGCATCGGATAATGCTTGTGTTAAATGGATGCCATTTGAGAAATAATAATATATTAAGTTCTAACAGTCTTGAAACTGAAGGTGATTTGCCACATGTGCATGCCTTCTTTCTGGAGGCATATAGTTTGAACTACCTGTGCTTTGAATTCTAGGGGAATAACAGCCAGGGCTTGGGGATGAATACTGTAATGAAGTGTGAGGAGAATACTATCCATAAGGGCTCCAGCCATGCTCACCATGTCTTGAGTTTGTAGTTGTAGCATGCATACCTCTTGGAGAATTGTCGTGAAGAGGAGTTCTTCGTCCATTGTCAAATATAGACCTGGTTAGACTAGGGATCCAAGGGAAGGGTGTAATACCCTAGTTGTTAAGCCCCAGACTTATGATCCTTCATGTGACTTATGTTCTCTTGCATTATGGAATTATGATATTTTATATGATTGTGGAATTTTTCTCCCTTTCATGATGAATTTAATTAAGGAATTATTATTAATGTTTGATAAAATGACCTTATACTTTGGCGTTATTATTAATGTTAATGTTATTACTAGAATATTTGTTATCTTTGAATGTTGTTAATATTGATTAAATAAACAATTGGCTCAGCAAAGGAAACTAAAAGAGTATGGGGGACCATGGATTCCACAAAGTGAGGGGGAATGGGGACATCCCTAGCACCTTATAACTTATTATAGACTTAACTTTGTCCATCCGAATTCATATTTGCACCTTGGTGAGATTAATAATGTTCGTCACCCAAACCTTGTACAACGAATCCTATTCTCAATAATTATGGACTATGGAGATATTTTTGCATATTGTGCACACATTAGTGGGACCATATTGCATAGGGATCCCTCCTTGGGAAAATATTCCCTCGCATTTATGTGTTTATGGTCATTTATGAGCCCTTTCCTAGTTTTTAGGACTGTAAGCTATTTTCTAGCTATCACTCTTACACCATGCATTGATGATCCTATTTTTTTGCTTCCATGATATTTATGACCCCATTGGATACCCTCTCTCACCTATTTTGACCTCCTTTATGTTTTGTAACCCTCTTTGTGCATTAGTGTGCCTCCATGTGCTCTTCATGGCTCCACTCCTTAGTTTTGGGTAACTCCTCCTCATGGTGCTAATTCAGGAAAGAGAATCTTTTCACTAAGCCACCACTCCACTAATTCAAGTTAATTCTCCATGATGAATTTTAAACCTTAATTATCTCTAATTTGGGTTGATCCATTTGGGTTAGAATGGTCCTCCTTATGCTATAAATCCATATGCCATCTCCTTGTTGAAGTTAATCTTGAGCTTTAAACCATGTGATTTATGCTATCAACCCGTGTTGGGAAGGTAAATATTATTCAGAGTGTGTTGAGACTTAGAGGGAGTCTATTTGTTCCCTTTGCTTCCATTATATCGCTCTACTAGTCCAGGTTCTCACATAGGAATCCAAGAAATGGGAATGGCGAGCTAGGTCACATCCCATAGGCAGTGGAAACGGACAGGAAAGTAGTAGTGGGAAGCATTGTGTCTCTCGAAAGATGTAGTTTTGAGAGTAGTGAGACTAAGAGAGAATCTACCTGTGGATCCTTGGTCTCAGCTCGAGGGTGACCTATTCAAGCGAGAAAGGCTTGCCGGTGTCTACGACTAGGAGGAAAGTTGTCCTGCTGCAGCCAATTGCTTAGATTTTGAGATAAGTATTTCTCTTATGTTGTGTTTTCATTACATTATTTTATTTGGTATATGTGCAATGATGGCTGATTGGTTGTTTGAGTGTTCATGTATTGAACATTAGGATATACATGGAGGAAGGATGAATCTCATGGAATTTAGTTTCTATTCTTGTTACGTTCTTTCTATTATTCTTCTTCATAACCATAAATTGTAATTTGTGCTCTATTTTATTGAGAGGGTCGCAACCATATGATCTGATTAGACCATATATGATCATTTCTAGGTTGTGAGACCTGTTCCATTGTGTCCAAAGCAACGTTTCCAGTAAACAACACCTTTCGTTTCATTGAAAATGCTTTCTGGATGACCAAGATATGTTTGTTTTGGTCCAATAGCTTTCCGATGCCGAGATGAACGCGCCTGTCATTTTATTGTAAATCATTTGGTTGCATAACTGTTCTTAGTTACATATATGAGGATGAGAGAGGTATTATATATGTAAAAGTAATCGAAGGATCGAAGGTGGCAGCCATACGATCTGATTTTAATTAGTGAGAGATGACTGTAGGGGACAATCATTGGGAGCCGATTTTGAGGGCTGTAGTTGCAGGCGGTGTTCTTGTTTGATATGGTTTCGGTGTGGCTGTAGATTGCAGCCTATGTATTTTCCATGATATGTGGTTTTCCTTACTTTTTATGGTCACTAACAACACACACATAATAACACTCAAAAAGTAGATTAATTTTCAAATAATCAATGACATCAATACTTGGTTATTTATAAACTATGCTATCAAACAAACCCAAAATACATAAATTAGTTATTTACAACAAATATGATGTTTAGCATGTATTATTGATGTTCTTGTTTCAATTATGACCTTTATCTTACACTTCGGAAATTATTAATCGACTGTCACAATTAATTATTTAATTAAGTGGCGTAATTAAATAATTAAGTGTCGCAAACTTTAGTTATAATTGAATCTCTAGAATTTAATTTATTTGGGTGAATGGTTAGTCAGATCAATAGTAATTTATCTATATCCATTGTTCTTAAACCTTAGTTAGTCTTAATTTAGCACCTTTGGGCTTATCTCAAGGTTCAGGGACATCACAAGTGGTATCAGAGCTTAAGGTTTCAACAATGTGGTTGTTGGGCCTTCTGCAAAGTTTCAAGTCACCTTGTAAGCATGCACTTGCATTAGATAGCTTGGATACATGAACTTGTGAGTTAGTTAATTAAACTATTAGATTGGGATGGGTATGGACCTGAATATCATCCAATAAGGATAAATCTTGGAAGGATTTCTACTCCACCCCTTGTCTAACTAAGTAGATTGTAACTTAGAAATGTTGTCTAGTTACTTTATAAACAAGAAGAAAAGTGGTTTTTTTTTAATGATAATGAACTTATACGAACGTGTAGTCTACTAAAATAATGTTATTAATGAAAACATTGTAGTTCCCAGTGATTGATTGAGTAAGCGGTGTGACTACCACAACTGATATTTTATTCAAACCTGTGAAGACTAAGTATTCAACAAGTAAAAGTTCAACAGTAGGAAGTCAGAGTTTGGGGATGGATTTTGAGGAAGGACAGAGACCATATAGTCCCGAAGAGGAGTTTGTTGAGGGAAGAAGGTCAACCAGATATAAGATGAGCAGTGAACCGTTAAGCTTGGAGGATTTAGTGAGGAAGTGTAGAGAGGATACTGAAAGAATAATTCATATCCAAGAGCAGATTATGAAGGATCTAAAATCATTAAAGACCATCCAAAGATCCACCAAAAAGAGTCATAAAAGAGGTTATGTGAGGTCTAGATCATCTTCAAGGAGGCCTTATTAATCAGAGAGAAAGAAGGGGTATGTATCAAGAAGTACAGAGAGCAGTCCTAAAAGATCTCTAGTGAGATACAAGAAGAGGAGGTTTACTCGGGATGAACTAGTAGGAGAGTTGAGAAGAATCAATCCCCCAACTTTTGATGGAGAAGTAAAGCAAGGAGAATATGCCGAATAATGGTTGATAGGACTTAGTAAATTCTTCCAGTTGCATCAGTATACACCTAATATGGAGGCAAGAGTAGCCATATACCATCTGCAAGGTAAAGCAACTATCTGGTGGGATCAACTGGTTAAGTTGAAAGACATCGATGAAGACAAAATATCTTGGATGAATACCTCTTTGAGCACTACTATGACAAGAAGATGGAGGAATTCTTTGAGCTTAAGTTGGGAAGCATGACTATGGAGTCCTATGAGAAAAAGTTTCTAGAACTTTTGAACTATGCGGACTTCATCAAATATGAGAAGGTAAAGATTCAAACATTCCTAAGTGGCCTTCCTGAATCTTATAGAAATAAAATACAATATGATAGACCAAAGAACCTTAAGGATGCCATCTGGAAGGAAAAACACTTATATGAACAAAATAAGATCAAGGCCCCATATCAAAAGAATTGGAAGGATATGAAGAATAACAAGCAGGAGTAGAGAAAGAAAGGTTTCCAGCCTTCAAAGTTCAGAAACAATAATTCTTACCAACAACGACAGTCAAAGGAAGACACTTTAGGGAAAAGACCACCTGTGGAATGTTGTATATGCAAGGAAAATCACTTTTCCAGTTGGTGCCCGCGTAAGAAAAATAACCTTCACAACATTCAAGATTCTTCCAATGTTGGAGATGTAGGTGGAAGTGTTCAAAGGATCTATGAAGCCCTAGATGGGAGGCAAGCTGACCACCAATCCTGAATGATTGATGTAGCAGGTAAGATTGCTAATAAAACCATAACTATTTTGATTGATTCGGGAGATAGAAATAGTTACATTTCACCTAATCTTGTTAAGAAATGTCATTTAAAGAAAAGTAAACTTGAAACAGCAAGTCTAGTACAGCTAGCTACAGGAGCCAAGAGGAAAATCACTGAATTTGTAAAAGTGTGTCCTTTAGAAATGAATGGAATGAAAACCTTTGAACACTTAAACATCATACCCTTGGGGTCATATGATGTATTGATTGGCATGGATTGGTTAGATGCACACCATGCAGTTTTGGATTTCCATAATAAAACTTATACTTGTTTGGATGAAGAAGGGAACCAAGCGACAATAAAAGAAATACCTAGACCCATATCCCTGAGGCAGATCACAACTCTACAATTGAAGAAATGTCTTAGAAAGGGATGCCAATTATATGCAATTCATATGGAAGAATCAAAAGAAGGAAAAGAGTCATATTTGTAGGAATATCCAATACTACAAAATTTTGCAGATATATTTCAAGAACCGCCAGGAATACCTACTAAGAGGGACATTGATTTTTCTATTGACTTGATGTTAGGAACAGTACCTTCATCTAAAGCACCTTATAGAATGAGTACTCTAGAGTTAAAGGAATTACAGATGCAGTTAGAAGAGCTACCTGTGTTTCACCTTGGGGATCTCCTGTGTTATTTGTGAAGAAGAAAGATGGAACTCTTAGACTTTGCATAGATTATATACAATTGAACAAAGAAACGGTTAAAAACAAGTACCCCTTACCAAGAATTGATGACTTGTTTGATCAATTAAGAGGAGCCAAGGTGTTTTCAAAAATAGATTTTAGGTCGGGATACCACCAAATTAGAATTAAGAATGAGGATATCAGTAAGACAGCATTCAGAACAAGGTATGGACACTATGAGTTCACAGCAGTACCTTTTGGTTTAACAAATGCACCTATGGTATTCATGTGTTTAATGAATGGAGTCTTCACAAAGTACTTAGATAATTTTGTGATTGTATTCTTGGATGACATCCTTATCTAGTCCAAGACAAAGGAAGAGCATGAAGAACATCTAAGACTAGTAATGCAAGTGCTTAGAGAACATCAATTGTATGCCAAATTAAGCAAGTGTTCATTTTATCAAGGAAGAATCCACTACCTAGGGAATATCATATATGAAGAAGGTGTTACAGTAGATCCTGAGAAGATAAGAGCCACTGTGGATTGGTCAACACCTAAGAATGTATAAGAAGTCAGATCCTTCATGGGGTTAGTTGGATACTACCGAAGGTTCATTGAAGGATTCTTGAAGTTGGCTCATATTTGAAAAAGAAAGGTCTGAAATTTGATTGGACTTCTAAGTGTGAAGATCATCTTCAAAAACTTAAGGAAATGCTTACCAGTGCACCAGTGCTAAAAATTGCAGCCTCGAAAAAAACTTTGTTGTATGCATAGATGCATGCAAGCAAGGCATTGGTGGATATTAATGCAAGATGGGCATTTGATTAGTTATGAATCTAGAAAGTTGAAGGAACATGAGCAGAACTATTCCACCCATGACTTAGATCTCGCAGCTATCATCCATGCTTTGAATATGTGGAGACATTATCTAATGGGTAAAAATTTTGAGTTGAGAACTGACCATGATGAGTTAAAATACTTGTTTGAGAAGCCTAATTTGAATGTAAGACAAAGGAGGTGGATGGAGTTATTATGTGAATATGACTTTGACATCAAGAATATCAAAGGTAAAGAAAATAAAGTAGCCAATGCACTTAGTAGGAAGATGTATGTGATGCATGTAGCAGCTATCAGCACTAGCACATCAGATTTGAAGGATAAGATCATTGAAGCCAGTGTTGCTGATGAAATTTATCAACAGGTGAAAGAAGGGTTGAAACAATAGAAAATTCCACAGAAATTTGATAAGTATAAGTTTAAATAAAATGGGATACTCATCCATAGAGATAGAGTTTATGTGCCTGATGTTAGAGATATAAGGAAGGTGTTTCTGAAGGAAACACATGATGTCCCTTATGCTGGACATTCAGGTTATCAGAAAACAGTAGCAACAGTAAGGAAATAATACTATTGTCTAGGGATGAAGAATGATGTTACCAAATAGGAAATAATACTATTCGACAACATGGAATGTCAAAGAGTTAAATTTGAGCATCGACATCTAGCGGGGTTGTTGCAACCCTTGCCTATACCAGAATGGAAATGGGATGTAGTGACGATGGATTTAATCACCAAGTTACCTAAGATGCTATTGCAAAATGATGCGATCATGGTTGTGATAGATAAGTTGACTAAGGTAGCACACTTCATTCCAGTAAAGACAACTCACAAAGTAGCTAACATTGCAAATATTTACATGAAAGAAGTAGCCAAATTGCATGGTATTCCAAAGGCTATAGTATCAGACAGAGATTCAAAATTTACTTCTAACTTTTGGAAAGGATTGTTCGAAGGGTTTGGTACAAGTCTAAACATGAGTACAGCATACCACCCTCAGACAAATGGACAAACATAAAGAATTAACCAAGTAATTGAAGATATGTTAAGGATTTATGTGATGGATCAGCCATCTAAGTGGGAAGATTATTTACACTTGGTGGAATTTGCTTATAATAATGGATATCATTCCTCTTTGAAGATGAGTCCTTTCGAGGCCATGTATGGAAGGAAGTGTATTACTCTCATCAATTGGGATAACCCAACGGATAGAGTCATTGTTGGACCAGAATTATTAAAGGATATGGAGGATCAAATGGTTAAGATAAAGCAGAATCTAAAGGTAGCTCAAGACAGGCAGAAAATTTATGTAGATCAGAATAGGACCGCCAGACAGTTTCAAGTTGGGGATCATTTGTTTTTGAAAGTCAGACCCAAGAAGAGTTCCTTAAACTTGGGAAATTTCTCCAAGCTAGCTACTAGATATTGTGGACCTTTTGAGGTCTTAGCTAAGATAGGATCTGTTGCTTATGAGTTGGCCCTACTCGCCTGCATTAGAGTACATAATGTGTTTCATGTGTCTTTATTGAAAAAGTATGATCCATGTAATCAATTGGAATGTGATCCAGGTAATTAGAGTTCTTTTATTTTATTTATATATATATATATATATATGTGTGTGTGTGTGTGTGTATGAACATGGTACTAATCATGTGATTGAATGGATTGTGATCCAGATGGAACCGGAAGGGGATTTTTTGGTACAACCTGTTGCCATTTTGGGCAGCAAGGTCAAGCTGCTTCGGAATAGAGAAATCAGACAGGTAAAGGTCCAATGGACCCATTACAGTCTTCAGGATGCCACTTGGGAGCTAGAGGATACCATGAGGGAAGCATACCCTCATCTATTTTGAAATTTTGCGGCATGTATGTAATATGCATCAAGGATGATGCATTCTTTAAGGGGGAGTGAGATGTAATACCCTAGTTGTTAAGCCCCAGACTTATGATCTTTCATGTGACTTATGTTCTCTTGCATTATGGACTTATGATATTTTATATGATTGTAGAATTTTGCTCCCTTTCATGATGAATTTAATTAAGGACTTAATATTTGATAAAATTACCTTGTACTTTGGCATTATTATTAATGTTAATGTTATTACTAGAATCTTTGTTATCTTTGAATGTTGTTAATGATTGATTAAATAAACAACTGGCTCAGCAAAGGAAATTAAAAGAGTCTAGGGGACCATGGATTCCACAAAGTGAGGGGGAATGGGGACATCCCTAGCACCTTATAACTTATTGTTGACTTAACTTTGTCCATCCCAATTCATATTTGCACCTTGGTGAGATTAATAATGTTCGTCACCCAAACCTTGTACAACGAACCCTATTCTCAATAATTATGGACTATGGAGATATTTTTGCATATTGTGCACACCTTAGTGGGCCCATATTGCATAGAGATCCCTCCTTGGGAAAATATTCCCTCACATTTATGTGTTTATGGTCATTTATGAGCCCTTTCCTAGTTTTTAGGACTGTAAGCTATTTTCTAGCTTCCACTCTTACACCATGCATTGATGATCTTGTTTTTGTGCTTCCATGATATTTATGACCCCATTGGATGCCCTATCTCACCTATTTCGACCTCCTTTATGTTTTGTAACCCCCTTTGTGCATTAGTGTTCCTCCATGTGCTCTTCATGGCTCCACTCCTTAGTTTTGGGTAACTCCTCCTCATGGTGCTAATTTGGGAAAGAGAATATTTTCACTAAGCCACCACTCCACTAATTCAAGTTAATTCTCCATGATGAAGTTTAAACCTTACTTATCTCTAATTTGGGTTGATCCATTTGGGTTAGAATGGTCCTCCTTATGCTATAAATCCATATGCCATCTCCTTGTTGAAGTTAATCTTGAGCTTTAGACCATGTGATTTATGCTATCAACCCGTGTTGGGAAGGTTAATATTATTGAGAGTGTGTTGAGACTTAGAGGGAGTCTATTTGTTCCCTTTGCTTCCATTATATTGCTCTAGTAGTCCAAGTTCTCACACAAGAATCCAAGAGATGGGAATGGTGAGCTAGGTCACATCCCATAAGCAGTGGAGACGAACAAGAAAGTAGTAGTGGGAAGCATTGTGTCTCTCGAAAGAGGTAGTTTCGAGAGTAGTGAGACTAAGAGAGAATATTCCCATGGATCAATGGTCTCAGCTCAGGGGTGGCATGTTCAAGCAAGGAAGGCTTGATGGTTTCTATGGCTAGGAGGAAATTTGTCCTGCTACAGCCAGTTGCTTAGATTTTGAGATAAGTATTTCTCTTATGTTGTGTTTTCATTACATTATTTTATTTGGTATATGTGCAATGATGGATGATTGTTTGTTTGAGTGTTCATGTATTGAATGTCAGGATCTACATGGAGGAAGGATGAATCTCATGGAATTTAGTTTCTATTCTTGTTACCTTCTTTCTATATGATTCTTCTTCATAACCATAAATTGTAATTTTGGCTCTATTTTATTGAGAGGGGCGCAACCATGTGATCTGGTTTGACCATCTATGCTCATTTCTGGTTTGTGAGACCTATTCCATTGCATCTAGAGCAGCGTTTCCAATAAACAACACCTTTCGTTTCATTGAAAAATATTTCTGGATGACCAAGATATGTTTGTTTTGGTCCGATAGATTTCCGGTGCCGAGATGAACACATCTGTCATTTTATTGTAAATCATTTGGTTGCATAATTGTTCTTAGTTGCATATCTGAGGATGAGAGAGGTATTCTATATGTAAAAGTAATCGATGGCTGGAGGGTGGCAGCGATACGATCTGATTTTTATTAGTGAGAGATGACTATAGGGGACAGTCATCGGGAGCCGATTTTGAGGGCTGTAGTTGCAGCCGGTGTTCTTGTTTGCTATGGTCACTAACAGCACACACACAATAACACTGAAAAAGTAGATTAATTTTCAAATAATCAATGACATCAATACTTGGTTATTTATAAACTATGCTATCAAACAAACCCAAAATACATAAATTAGTTATTTACAATGAATATGATGTTTAGCATGTATTATTAATGTTCTTGTTTCAATTATGACCTTTAGCTTGCACTTTGGAAATTATTAATCGAGTGTCACAATTAATTATTTAATTAAGTGGTGTAATTAAATAATTAAGTGTCGCAAACTTTAGTTATAACTGAATCTCTAGAATTTAATTTATTTGGGTGAATGGTTAGTCAGATCAATAGTAATTTATTTGTATCCATTGTTATTAAACCTTAGTTAGTCTTAATTTAGCACCTTTGGGCTTATCTCAAGGTTTGGGGACATCACAAAGGGGTATCTAATTGGATTCCCACTTATGCTTTGTGGTTCAAAGTAAACAACATGTATACCCAATCTTTCCAAATCCAAACCATTGTTTCCTAGCAATCCGTAATGTAGGGGGAAGGGTTACCCTCTTGAGTTTACCTATTAAAATCCCTGCATGCAAATGTACACATATGTACTATATTGCTTCTACTGCAAACTCAAGAACCTAAGTCACCTAGCTAGTGAAAAAATATGATAACTCTTTAATAAATACAATTATGTGAATATCAATATGACTTCTGAATATTGAAACAAAAAATAAATACAATATTTTCCGTCTTCAAATTTGAATTAAAAAAAGGTCAAACTGAATACATATATGGTTTTGTTTTTATATCCAAGGGGTTAGTTCAACTAGTTGTAGCCAATTTTTTGGGTTGCATTGGGCTAGTTTCATGCTAGCATTCAAGCTGACATGCACATAAATGAATAGCCATAACATAACTAGTTCCAAAACCTTCTAACAAAATACAAGCATAGGAATATATATAAGAGAAATGCTGCATATATTTTTTTGGGATATTGTATTTAGCTTTTGTCATGACAAACTAAATTCTGATCCACACTTCTTGTCGTTGCTTTTCTTAACTGTATCAAGCAATAATTTAGTATATTTCTTACTTCTTATTACACTGTATATTGTAAATCTGTCCAATTTTTGTAGCCCTTCATGGTAGTATAAATTTGAAAATTTATGTTAGGCATCACTTGAAATAGAATAGATTAGTTGCTTAAATGCATAGAATGTGAAACATCTGTTGCTTCATGCGAGCTACTGAAATCCTTAAAAAAAAAAGAGAACATACTACAACAAGAAAATTTGGATTACCTGAGATCTTTAAACTACGGATGCCTTGATTGCAAATTGTCAAAAAAACGCTCAAAATATATATTAAAAAATACTAAGAAAGACGATGTTGAACTTACATATCTATAATCCACACTCATGCAGATCAGTACAATCTGCTGGCCAAATAAATGTGACTTCCCACGGCCTCTGGAAAGATTTCCAATTGTGGAAATGTCCACTCAAGCATGAGAATGCAAGTTCGCAACATTTATTGTAGGTGAAGATGCCTTTTTTGTAGATATGGGGAATTCTTGAGATTCAATCATAGAAAATATTGTTTTTCCAAAGACGATAAAGTCCACCACCTCCCAAATTTCCAATGATAAAGGGCTTTAGATACATACTGCTACTTGTTATTAAAAGTATCAATGCTTGATAAAAAAATCCAGAGAACCACCTATCCAATCAAAGCAGGTGATCACTCCAAATGAATAAATAGATCTCCAATACTTCGATATCCATTCTCACCTCCAATTATCTCCATCACATGAAAATATTTTTTATACATAATATATTATTACTGAACTTAGGAGTAGATAGCAGCATAGTTAATTATTCTCCATCCTCTAATGGCTCTTCTTCATAATCCTCTTCTTCGTCAACATTGGCAACCTGGTATTGCTGATACTCAGACACCAAATCATTCATGTTACTCTCAGCCTCGGTGTACTCCATTTCATCCCCTGTGTGCTAATGAAGAAAAGCCTTTCTTTTGAACATGACAGTGAATTGTTCACTGACTCTCCTAAACATCTCTTGAATGGAGGTAGAATTTTCTATAAAAGTAGATAACATTGTCAATCCTATGGGAGGAATGTTACAGACACTGGATTTGACATTGATGGAATCCACTCAACAAAATAAGACAAGTTTATGTTCTGTACATTCATCATCTGTTCATCTACTTCTTTGGTTCTCATATTTCCTTTGAACATTGCAGATGCAGTGAGGTACCTGCCATGCCTAGGATCAGCTGCACACATCATGTTCTTTGCATCCCACATTTGCTGGGCTAGTTCTGGTATTTTAAGGGCACAATATTGCTGAGATCCACGGGAAGTAAGAGGGGAAAAAACCACCATCAAAAAGTGCAGACGAGGGAATGGAATCAGGTTGATAGCATGTAACTCCACTCATAGTGGCCAAGATGAGGTGATTCAGATCCCGAACTACATCAAACAAGCAAACACACATTGATAGCAGGGATACGATAAGTCCTCAGGACAATTTATCAACATAACAATACAATAAGCATTGAAGAGAAAATGCGAAATAAGCTCCGATCCACTAAGAGTAGATTTATTAAATAACATATAAAATAAGCCCTCCCTAGTCTACAAGTTTCTCTAATCATTGATACACCAAGACCAACATATGTATAAATTTCCTAGACAAAGTAAATTTCTGAAAATAGGAGTTATAGACTTATTCAAAACCTATAAATCAAAATAAAGCCAAGATCATTAAGATAGATATAGTCAAATTCACTAAATGCATTGCTAAGGTGTCTTTCCCATAGCAATATAGCGCTCTCTCTATTTATATAAATAGATAAGAATATTACACCTCATAGATGCATTTGTTTCCTCTAGATTAATTTGAATTTATCTTATGGATTTATTCCTCAAAGAGGTTGGTTAAATGGCTACGAAACCCTAAATCCCAATGCGCCTCGAGAGCAAGTGTTGGAAATCCCCAAATCCAATTGTGACTTAAGAGGGAGTGTTCAAAAATATCATTTCAAACTTTCCAATCCAAGTTTCCATGATGGAAAGGGCCTGTAGGTCAGCAAAAGTTGGATGCAAGAAATTTTACTAGAGAATCTCAACAAGCTGGAATGGTGAAAATCAGAAATCCTGAATCATTGGTCTAAAACTTCTCTCCATGACCTAAGCCGTCTTAGAATATAATTCATTAGTAAACCACGAAGTTTCTAATTGGTTATAGAAAGGAAGCAATACAATTAACAAGCAGAATCAGAAATGAAAGTGCTTTATACAGAGTCCTGTATCTCAAAGCATGCAAATGCTTAAACACGGGAAAAAATGAAAACCCATTTTAGCACCATAATGCTCAAAATTCATAGGAAGTTATAATAAAAATATCTACCAATTAATTCCCTGGTTAATTGTGGGTTTACAATCAGACAGGAAAACAGAGAAATTTTAGTACATTTGCCATATTCATCAAAGAAGTTGTGACAGAAACTTCCATTTAGTGTTCTAAGGTGGTCATCAATGGGTTGAAAACTAAAACCATTCTCAATGTTAAAGAAGAGATCGAGCTTCATATTTACTTGATATGTTCCAAACATTCTCTGCACTCAAATAAAGACTAGCATAGATCCATCTCAACTTTGCATCTATTAAGCACATAAAGGGATTAAAAAATCCTAGAGTTGCAATTCTAAATGTTTTTTTAATTTTTCTCGATGGATAATTGATTCAATTTTAAGAGATATCTATGCTAGTTTATTTGTAATTTGTGTTTAAATACTGCAAGGGTTGAAGATATTCCCCACCCTGTCTGTAAAACATTTGACAAGTTGTAGTACTAAAAACTAAATGTCAAGAATAAGAGTACAGTCTCACATGTTGGAGTGGCAAGTTTGAGTGTTCTGAAGCATATATCATACAATGCTTCATTATCCAGCACCACACATTCATCTACATTCTCCATGGTTGATGAACCGAAAGTGTGTCATTATAAGTATCTACAACCATGTTAGACACCTTGAGGGATGGAAAAACTGAGAATGTAAGCATCATCCAATCCAGGTACTCTTCTCTGATTTTAGATATAATCAGCATGCCCATTCTTGATCTAGTTCCTCCTCCCAAAGAATGACAAACCTGAAAACCTGCAAATAAAAATCACGAGTTTATATTTTCATGACAAGATCACCTCAACAATTATTGATTGGTATGCTACATCTAAACAAAATGATAGGCTAATCAAGGATCATAGTGCATAGGAATTCATATGAACAATTACTGATCAGTATGCTACATCAAATAGAATAGAATCAAGGGTCAATTAAGGGTTCTTGTAATATCTTGCATCAGAAAGGAATTGGTATATTTATAATGCATTATGCTAGCATAAACCCTTGCATTCAATCATATTTCTTCACCTCTTTACACCACATTGCATTGACTTATAAAATTGCAAAGTCGTTCCATGCCTAGACAAGATCTCCTTAACTATAAATTTATATGCAACTATTTACAAAATGTTACATTGATTTATTATATTGCAAAGTTGTTCCATGTCCATGTTGAAGATAAGATTTTCTCCATTATATGTAAATATGTTCTCCAAGATGATCTACAAAGGTTTTAATGAGATGTATGTTTTTAAAGTAACATGGAATTTTAGGCAATTGTTACCATTTTCATTGGCCAAGTTCAAGGCTCAAACATTCAGGATTCTCAGGTGTGGTTGAGAGAGGGTGCTAGCATCAATAGGCCGAGAATCAAATTGATGAACCATATCCCAACCAACATAAGGTTTTCCCTCCTAGTCACCGGGTATTTTCCAAATCACCTCCCATTTCGAGAAAGGGTTCTTCTTTGCGTGCCATAAGAAAAAGACATATCCTACCAAAGAGGCGTGGGTTCATTAATGCAAGCTCATGAACTGATTGTAACAATCTTACCTACATAGAGAAAAGGAAGTTTGCAATGCAAACTAATGAGCTAATAGGCTTATTGTAACAACTTTACCTCCATAGTGGCATGAACGCTTATAGGATGGATAGGAAAATAAGAGATTTCGAAATTTGATGTAAAAGTGTCTAAGTAATGAAAATATTGAAATTCTGTAATGCACCCAAATGACTATCACTGGTAGAGTTATATTCATAAATTTGAAAAAAAATGGAAGAGTGTTATTCATAAATTTCAAAAAAAATGGCAAACCTGGTTTGTAGTAAGATGCAGTTGGACAGTTCATCCTGTGTCATGACATGTTATTCTACCCACATGCATATCAGACCCAAGTTGAAATGAATCTGTGTTATTATACATATTCCATAACACTATCCAAATTTCTGGAGGAAAATTAAGAAAATGATAAAACGTCTAAATCAGTTCCTTCACATCATTGTAACAGATTCAGAACCTATCCAGATTCAGAACAAGAAAGATATTGAATTTCCATCATAGATATTGGTTGACATTGAGACATAAATTATATTATATTGTCAAATAACAAGCCATATGCTGGAAGCCTCTTAACACAGATCCATCTAAAGTCGGATCTATGATATGCACTCACAGGAAGTTATATATCATGTTCTAGAGTTCATATATAATGTACCCAATGCACTGTCTAAATCCAATGAATCCTTCTACATAAACATTAGATATCAAACTCCCAAGATCTACAAATTGGAGCTATACGCCCATAAGGTACTTTGGGATAAAATAGATCTGGATTAGTCTCCATATTCAATGGACACTATATGCACTAGACTAGATTCAATGTAGTAATGCACCCAAAACTCAAATGCATGATTATACACATAGGCACAGACACAAAGAACTTATCGAACACCCAAACCCATGCCCAAAAATGCAAAATTCAGATTTCAGTATACACTTGCAAGGAAAGTGAAAAGAAAAGTCAACTGATCTTGATTGGTGGTTAAAGTGAGGTGCTTCATATCCCACATAACTATAATACCAACAGACACTTTTCCCTTATGGGCCAAGCCAGTGCAATCAGTGGCCAACAACACTAAACAATAAACATTAATCTCATCCCCCCCAAAAAAACACAAATTACCTTGAAGGAAATCGCAATTCTTGGCCTCTTTGCAAACCACATCAAGAATGGAATCAATAAGCTCGGCCCCCTCGGTATAGTTCCCCTAGGCCCAGTTGTTCCCAGCTCCATTCTGGCTGAAAACAAAGTTATCAGGACTGAAAATCTAACCATAGGGCCCCATCGAATGATATGGCACATTCATTGGTCCATTCACTTGGCAGAGGTATTTTTTATGCGAATCTGGGTGGAAACATCAAAAGAAATCGGCCCTGCAAACCCACAAAAACTCTGAAAACCCCTCAAATTACCCACAAAAACCACGAAAATACTGCAAACCCAAACCCATGAAAACCTTGTTTGTGCCCTTCGCAAAAACCATTTGCATCTCCTGCAAACCCACGAAAACCAGTAAAACCTGTGCATGCCCTATGCTCCCTCCCTCCATGAAAACCATTTCCACATGGCAAAGATTTGAAATAAAAAATCCACCAACGTATTGGGGTATTTAAATAATAAATAATATAATCCCTTATGCCCTTATTATATGGTCAATATATTGTTTTGAAATTTTTTTATTTTTTAATCCCCAATATGAACGAACGTGTTATAATATTGGTCCCTCAGCGACGCCCCCATGATCCCAGTTTAGGGAACAACAAAGTACTATTGTAGACACCCTTAATGAGGATAAACTAGTTATGGCTGCTCTCAATGGTCTCACTAGGCCTTGGGACTCATCCATACAGACTCTGTGTGCCAGGAAATAAAGTATGAAGTTTGACATTGTATGGGAAGATTGCATTCAAGAAGAAGCTAGAGTAGCTAACAGAGAATCTATACTTAGAGAATATGATCAAGCTCTAGCCATCCATACTAAAGGAATAAAACAATCAAACTTCAAGAAGGGTAGTCATAAACCTTCAAAGAAGAAGTTTCAAAAGAAAAGAGTAAACAATTAGGACAAAGATTACTCAAATTATAAATGTTATAACTTTCATAAGATATGACGCCTTTCTAGAGAGTGTCCATCTTCAAAGAAGAACAACAACAAAATAAATCATGCTCATCTAGCTCAAGATGAGGAAGAAGAAGAAAGACCTCGAAAGAGACTAACAAAAGAAAAATATGTAGAAGAATATGTGTTATTCTCTACACTCTCTGGGTCTGTAACACCTGGAGAAGATACATGGCTTATTGATAGTGGTTCTTCAGAGCACATGACAGGGAAAAAGAAAAATCTTTCAAGACTTAAAGAAAAGATCTCTCCTCAAGAAAGTATCATGAGGAGATGACTATCAATATCCCATCAAAGGTATTTTTCAATCAAGCTACAAGCTTGACTCTGGGACTTCCATGAAGATGAAGGAAGTACTATATGTACTAGGTTTGAAAAAGAACCTACTTTCCATCTCGGCACTAGATAAGAAAGGATATAGAATTTATTTTATATATGGACAAGTACTCATGTGGTCTAAAGGAAATACACTTGAAGATGTTGTGGCCATTGGTGAAGAAGAAGGAGGATTGTACAAACTCAGAGGACATCCAGAGACAACCCTTGTCCATGAGACTACTAGCTCAAGTGAACTATGGCATAGGATTCTTGCTCACATCAACTACAAAGCACTTCCCTATGTGAGCAAGGTGGTAATAGGGATACCAAATCTAAAGATTGATCATGAGGGAACTTGCAAAGAATGTGCAAGAGGAAAGAACATCAAGAATCCCTTTCCGAAAAGTGAAACAAAGATTAAAGGTACATTGGAATTAATTCATTCTGATGTATGTGGTCCTATGCCCTCCATATCGTTAAGTGGATATGAATATTATGTCATGTTTATTGATGAATATTCAAGAAAGACATGGATATATTTCTTGAAGACCAAGAGTGAAGTGTTTGGGAAATTCAAGGAATTCAAAGCCTTGATAGAAAACCATTCAGAAAGAAGAATCAAGACACTAAGATCATATAATGGTGGAGAATATACTTCAAAAGAATTTGAAGTATTCTATAAGGAGGATGGAATCAAGAGGGAACTAACCACTCCCTACATTCCTCAATAGAATGGTGTTGTGGAAAGAAATAATAGAACCATTATGGAAGTAGTGAAAACACTGATTCATGACCAAGGCCTCCCCATGCACCTGGGGGTTGAAGCAACAAGGACAATTGTGTATGTACATAATATATTATCTCACAGTGCTCTTGTATTCAAGACCCCTGAAGAAATGTATACAGGAAAGAAACCTGAAGTGATCCATCTCAAGATATTTGGTTGTTCAGTATATGTACATATTCCGAAAGAGAAGAGAACAAAGTTGGATCCTTCTGGAAAGAAGGGAATATTTGTTGGATACTATGAAGTATCTAAAGCATTCAGGATATACATTTCAGAATTCCATCATATAGAGATTGGTAGGGATGTAACATTTGATGAAGAGACATATCCCAATAAATCCAGAAGGTGACAGCTTGAGGAAGTACATGAAGAGGATGTACCTCCCAGAATGGTAGAAGCTGAACCCTCTCCTGAAATAGTAGCATTTGAAGATCATGATATGATAGAACCTCAGGAACCCCCTACTATGGATATATCTCGAAAGAGAAATCCTACTTGGGTAAGAGAAATCATACAAGAAGCAGAGAAGTATGGACCTCCAGAAGGCTTCATAAGAACCAACAAAAGATCAAAGCCATACTCCAGTTATGTATCTTTGATGCATGACCGTGTAGATCAAGAACCCGTCATCTACAAGGAAGCTGCACAGAAGAAAGAGTGGGTGGAATAAATGACAAAAGAATACCATTCAATAATGAATCATGATGTTTGGGATATAGTACCCAAACTAGAACACAAGAGTGTAGTATCTTCGAAATGGATCTACAAGATAAAACATGTTGCTGATGGAAGTATTGAAAAGTACAAGGAAAGATTTGTGTCTATAGGATTCTCTCATAAAGAGGGGATTGATTATGAAGAGACATCTGATCCAATAGCAAGGTACACTTCCATCAGAACCATCATGGCACTTTTCTTCCTTGATGAAATGGAATCTACACCAAATGGATGTAAAGACAACCTTCCTAAATGGTATGATTGAGGAAGAGGTTTACATTGTGTTGGAATATATTAAACCCACTCACAACTTACGATAAAATAATTAATCATTATTTGATTAATTATTCACCCACTAGCTTAATAAGGTGGCACCTTAAAGTCAATGCATGTCATCTATATCCTAGGAATGAGTTATTTCTGATTCTGGGTTCATCTAGAATTAGTATGCAGGACCTTATAGCAGATTCTGCTTTTTTTTGCTTTTTCTGCTTTTTCTATTTTTTCCTGCTTTTCTATGGATAAGATAAAAGCTAGTCAACTAGGAAACTGGGAGCTTTTGTTTCCAATCCATCCTCCATTATTTTTTCTCCATTTTCTAGGATTAGCATGTTATTTCCATCTCCTTGACAAATTACTCATGCTTTTGCCAACTCGTGAGGTCCTTGATAGATTTAGCAAGTGTTTTATCCACCTATGGGGGTTTGCTATATTTGGGTAAGTCAGCCTTTTTGAGCTTTATGAGTTGTTTCCATACAATTCGACTTTCCTATGAGGGAAGATCTATTTATGTACTCTATTATTCATAATTATTCAATGGAAGGATACACACGAATATTCATCTCTTCATTCATGTGATTTAGACTCTTTTCTTCTCTCTTATTTTCCTATGTATGCTTGTGAGAATTCTTAGTAGCAAGATCTATTTCCTGTGCTTCTTCTTAGCATCATTGCACATAGCATTGATCTATTATTTCTACATGGTATCAGAGCTACAAGTTTTATCAAGTTCTACAAAGTTGAGGAGCGCTTCCAATCTCCTATCCCTCTTTGAAGAAGAGCTTGTCTAGCTTGCAAGATTTTCTCCTAGTTTGTTTTGCAGGTTGCAGAGAGTATCTCTTAGAGCATATCAACAACTTCAATATGGATTCAAAAGTTCCTCTACTATCTCCTTTCAACTATGCTGATTGGAAGCCAAAGATGAGTGCATACTTGAAGAGGCAATGTCTCTTTGATGTCTCCATTGGTGCATTGAGTGAACCTGAGTCTTATGAAGAGAAGATTGATTGGCTTAATAATTGTGATAGAGCTTATGGAATTATGTGTTTGGGAATGTCTCCAAATATATATCATCTCATAGATTCTGCTGAATATCCATATGAGCTTTGGAAAATTTTGGACAAAGTTTTTGGTTTGCAGGAAATCGAAGATGAAGCATGGAGCGAACCTAGCATCTCCTCTTGTTCTCTTTCTCAAGATCTCTTGGCCTATACATTCTCTGATGAAGTTGATCATGATGAAGAAGTTTCTCATACAATTCATGTTGCTGCTGCCCTCTTTCATTCGAATGCTTCCTCCTTCAATGAAGAAGCAAATATTGAAGAGCCATCTTTTTCTGTGTCTCTTGAAGGTGATTTTTCTTCTTGTGATACTATTGATGAAAAAGAAGTAACATATGGAGATGCTGCTGATATTGATTATGATCCTATAACCCATTCATTGTTCTCTCAATCTCCTATCTTAGATTCTGAGATCTATGTGCCATACTCTTTACACCTCTTGCATGCCTCTCTCATTGATGGTGCGCAACCCAGTGACTTCCAGGATGTTTGCTTAGCCACATCAAGCCTTATTTGTGTCATACCACTTACCATACTTGATCTCATGTGCTTCAGCATATCCTTCTTTTTTCTTGGCATCAATACTCAGAGCCTTCTTGAAGATTGTGAACATCTCATTCTGCCCATCCATCATTCAGATTTTTACACCTATCAGTTTTCCCCAGTTGCTCATAATTTTCCTAGTCTAGCCCTATATCCTCATGGAGCCATTGAAGACTTTGTCCTTGCTGTTCCATATGTTAATATTTCTTATATATCAGAGTTTTATCAGCCTCATATCAGATCTATACAGGTGCTACATCAGATTGGAAGATTGACATGTGATTCACATCACAATTTTGCAGCTATTCAGGGAATTGGGTGTGAAATAAATTGCCTTATTTTTTGTACTCTTTGGAAAGGAGTAAGCACAGATATCTTTTCCATTTCAGATTATGTTTGTAGATCAGAGTTTGACAGCAGAAAGAAGCATTCAGATAATGCTCCTACTTCATCAGTTGATGAGATACAAGGAGTCTCTCCTCTTCCTTCTTGCAGGTTCTACACTCCAGCGCATGATCATGGAGTTCATGATTTCTTCAGCAAGTCCTTCATCCAGAAGCAGTTCAGTCAGCTCATTAAAGTGAAGATGAAGATATGTTGAAGACATATTTCAAATTTTGTGCCTTGTCCTATCTTGAGGGAGGATTTTCCCCATGTGGTTTTGCCTCTTTCCTCACTTTTCTGGACATAATAATTGTTAAAGAGTGACCATAGCCTTGTTGCTGGGCCCTATATGCATCCATATTTTTGTCATACCATCATAAATTCAGACTTATAGGGGGGTGTTGGAATATATTAAACCCACTCACAACTTAGGATAAAATAATTAATCATTATTTGATTAATTATTCACCCACTAGCTTAATAAGGTGGCACCTTAAAGTCAATGCATGCCATCTATATCCTAGGAATGAGTTATTTCTAATTCTGGGTTCATCTAGAATTAGTATGCAGGACCTTATAGCAGATTCTGCTTTTTCTGCTTTTTCTGCTTTTTCCCGCTTTTCTATGGATAAGATAAAAGCTAGTCAACTAGGAAACTGGGAGCTTTTGTTTCCAACCCATCCTCCATTAGTTTTTCTCCATTTTCTAGGATTAGCATGTTATTTCCATCTCCTTGACAAATTACTCATGCTTTTTCCAACTCGTGAGGTCCTTGATAGATTTAGCAAGTGCTTTATCCACCTATGGGGGTTTGCTATATTTGGGTAAGTCGGCCTTTTTGAGCTTTATGAGTTGTTTCCATACAATTCGACTTTCCTATGAGGGAAGATCTATTTGTGTACTCTATTATTCATAATTCTTCAATGGAAGGATACACACCAATATTCATCTCTTCATTCATGTGATTTAGACTCTTTTCTTCTCTCTTATTTTCCTGTGTATGCTTGTGAGAATTCTTAGTAGCAAGATCTATTTCCTGTGCTTCTTCTTAGCATCATTGCACATAGCATTGATCTATTATTTCTACACATTGAACAACCACATGGATTTGAATTCGAAAACAGAGGGACTCATGAATGTAAATTGAAAAATCCTCTGTATGGATTGAAGCAAGCTCCTAGAGCTTGGTATGTAAGAATATATATTTTCTTGACAAGCTTGGGATTTACCAAAAGTAAAGTTGGTCCTAACCTTTACATGAATATTATTGATGATGAACTTGTTACACTATTACTATATGTAGATGATCTATTTCTAACTGTAAATGGGAAATATATCATCGAAAGAAAGAAGAAGATAGCTGAAGAATTCGAGATGAAATATATTGATTAATGCATTATTTCCTCGAGCTGGAAGTGTGGCAGAGCCCAGAACGAATCTTTCTAAACCAGGGAAAGTATGCAGTAGAAATATTGAAAAGATTTGATATGTTGGATTGTAAATCCATGGCCACACCCATGGACACCAAGATGAATTTATTATCTGATGAATCATGAGAGTTAGTGGATATGACTCGGTATAGATAGATTATTGGGTCATTGATGTATTTGACGAATACAAGGCTAAATATATGCTTTATTGTGAACACCTTAAGTCAGTATCTAGTTAAACCTAGACAGGTTCACTTGATAGTTGCAAAGCATGTGATGATATACCTAAAAGGTACAATAGACTTGGGACTTTACTATGTTAGATATCATGACTACATATTGTATGGTTATACGGATTCATATTGGGAAAGATGTGCCGCAGACAGAAAGAGCATCGCAGGTGGATGTTATTGTCTAGGATCTTACATGATCTCATGGTTTAGTAAAAATAGTCAAGTGTTTCTCTTATCACAGCTGAAGCAAAGTACATAGAAGCTTGCTCTGCTAGTTGTGAAGTGACATGGATTTGGAAACTGATGTTAGGACTATTTGACATGGATTTGGATACCACAATGATTCCTTATGACAACCAAAGTTTCATAAAGATGACAGATAATCCTATGTTCCATGATAAATCAAAGCACATAGAAATCCAATACTTCTATATAAGGGATATGGTACAAAAGGGAGCTATAAAGCTACATTATGTGAGTATCGATGACCAAGTTGTTGATGTGTTGTGAAGCCTCTATCTTGAGTAAATTTTGCATATTTCCATGACAAGCTTGGTGTAATTAGAAAATAATTTCCTCGCAAGGAGGAACGATGATGATACTAAAAACTTTCCTTGCAAGAATGAATGATGAAGATATGGCCTCTCTTTGAAAAGGAGGAACACGTTGAATATATGGACTCTCCTATGAAAGGAACAACAGGTCGAAGATATGAACCTTCCTCAGACAAAGAGGGAGTAGGTTGATGACATGGATCCTCCCTGGAAAGGAGGAATGATGATAAGTCTGCCAATGATGATGTGATGACAGTGAAGCTACATTATGAAAGAGGCCAAGTACACCTGGATATTCTGACAAGGTCCGACATGCACTTGTGGATGATAGTATGGAAATAACACTCGCTTAGGAGTGGTACTAGATTTGAATCTAAGGATTCTCTACGATGAGTCCTTACGGACGACAGGGTATGCATATAGGTGTGGTCGAGATCTGTCTTGTAGATGTTACTCTCACATGGAGAGTGTACCTACATTTATATGTGGATGTTGTAGTATAAAATTTGCTTGTGAATGGTCCTAGCTTTCACATTGAGGATTCCCTACGATTAGTCCTTATGGACATCATAGTATAACACTCGCATGGAGTGGTCCTAGCTTTCACGTTGAGGATGTCCTATGATGAGGGACTAAATCTAGGTGTGGTCAACATCTACAGTTGCAGATGATACTCTTGTATGGAGAGTATGCTTACATGTACATGTATATGTCGTAGTATAACACTCGCTTGGAGTGGTCCTAGCTCTAACAGGTTGAGGATGGTCTACGATGAGTCCTTACATATGAGAGGTCCTGCATTCATGTGTTGACAAGATATACACTCATTTGTAGATGATTCAGCTGGTCGATACTATGGACCCTCCTTGTTAAGGGGGAGTGGGATGATGGAGGCTTGCATCATCCTTGGAGCTCTGTCCTAAAGTGATAGGGATTGATCATCCCACAAAGATATCATGTGTACTGCAGGTAGTGTGGAGAAAAATGATGGAAAAGGTCGAAGTGCAACTACAAAGGATCAAGAAGATCAAAGTGTTGCTGCAAAGTATCAAGACGATCGAAGTGCAGCTGCAAAGGATCGAGAAGATTGAAGTGTTGTTGGAAAGGATCAAGAATATCGAAGTGTTGTTGCAAAGGATAGAGAAGATCGAAATACTACTGCAAAGGATCGAGAAGATCAAAGTACTGGTGCAAAGGATCGAGAAGATCGAAGTGTTGTTGCAAAGGATCGAGATGGTCAAAGTGTTTCTACGAAGGATAGGAAGATTGAAGTGTTGCGACAAAAGGATAAAGTGATTGTGTGTTGTAGAAGATGAAGACATTGAAGAGTAATTGTTCTACTTACTAGTGATTGTTGAAAACTTCCTATGATGTATAGATGTATTACCTTGATACTGATGAAGATACTCTCTCTCGTTACTCCTATAGTTGATGATGATGTTGTCAGTAGAATACCCTTCTCGTTAAGGGGGAGTGTTGAAATATTGTAACTTCAAAGGATATTCTAAATGTATTTTACATATGAAATCCAAGGTAGATGTTATTATTCCTTTGTTGGGATGTTATTATTGTAATTGGTCGTCATAGAGTCATGAGGTAAATCCTCCATTGTAATTCGAGTCAATAGTACCCCAATTAATATAATATAATATTGTGTTGAGTCTTCGTAGGTGAAGTCGGACCATACAGTTTAGTGGGTCCGACTTGTTAGGGTAAAATTCAAGTGACTTAAAGTGTATAAATAGAGGAGTTGTGTTCCTCATTAGAACATAGACTCACTCACTTGAGTAGCACATAGGAGAGAGAGAGACATGCCAGTAATGAGGACAATACATGTTTTGGGGTTTTATCTTATAAATCTTATACAGAGGAATTTTTGTTTGGTTTTCTTCCCCTTGAGGGTTTCCCAGGATAAATATTGTGTCTAGCTTGTTATTGTGTTTCTTTCAGTGATTCTGCATATGCTAATGTTGTGAATTTGGATTAAAAACTAATGATATATATCTTATCATATGAAATATTAACAATCATTAGGGGTTTTGGTTCTTCATCAAGTCATCAATGACCACATTGTCTTTAGCAAGTGTACAAGAAACATTAATCCTGTTAGAATTTATAATCCTCCCTTATCCAAACTATCTATTAGATTATATTTCCCTAACTTAGGAGTCATTTAGTTATTATAGGGTCCACTGGTACCGTTGGGTTCAGTTGGCTAATGGGGTCACATGTACCAGTCACTAGAGTGTGGGGAATACCGATAGAGGCTAACTGGAACTGACTGCACCTTCATGCATTAGTTTAGGCGCCTCATAGACCAATCCCTACATTTTAGGAGCAACTGGGAGTGCCGGCACCAACCTCCTTCAGTTATTGGCAGTTAGTAACTAGTCAAGCTTAGTTATGCTTCAGTTACATTCAGTTAGATATCATCCAGTTTATTTAGCAGAATTTATGCATGGATGCATGTGGGAAGGCGCCAATTCTCACCTACTTCTCACCTACCACTGCAGTTAGACTAGTTTGATTGATTGTAACTAATTGAGAGTCTGGATTAGACATCTCGAGTTAGCCTGTTGAACTTCGATAGTGATTTAGACACTTCTAGTTAGACATGGGGTCAGTCTTGAGTTGGTATATTTGAATTCATTCCTCATGATTCAAATTCTTTTTTATGGAACATTGTTGTATACTATTGGAATTAATAAATTTTATACTGTAATTATCTGAGCAATTCTTGTATGTTTCCTGTGAGATTTGTTTTGTTCAGTGGGTAGTATTCATTCCTTTTCACTACAAATAATTAAGAATCTAATAGCACTCATTACTTGAAGATCAGTGGCATATTAATTCTAACATGGTATCAGATCCATCTCAGGAAAGCTTCAAGTCTTTCTGCTCTCCATTGTACACCAGAAACAGTTGGGTTTCCACATAAGTCCCACAATATTTTCATTTCTAACTCTGGATTCGTCCAAAAAATTCTCTACGGGCATGCAGACCCTGAGAAACTGTACACATCGAGAGGGAAGGCTTGATTTTGACATAGTGTGAATGGTTTTGTTTTTGTAGTGAATTCCTACAGGTGATATGTAGCTTGATTGAAGATATTGTCTGATCAAAAGGAGAATTATGGATTCTCAACCTTCCACACCCTGGATCATGACACCCTTCAATTATGTTGATTGGAGGGCAGATATGCAGGTTTCCTTGTGCAACAAGGGCTTGTTCAGGATGATAATGGGAAGGGAGGCTGATCTCCATCATCCAGCTGAGTAAAACAAGTTTATGAACCACTTAGATGAAGCTTTTGGATTTCTATGTACTCACATCCCCGAAGACCTCCTATTTCACCTTGAAGGTTTGAGGACTCCCAAAGAATCTTGGGAGAAGCTTGAATTCTTATTTGGAAAGCAAGATGAGCTTTGGGGAAAAATTTTGGAGAACGAGTTGATAGCCTTACAACCGAGCAGTTTCGATACCATACAAAAATTCTTTACAAAGTTCAAGTCTCTTTCACTTCAATGCAGACAGTGCGGAATAGAAAGAAAGGATGAGCAACATGTTCTCTCCATACTCAGCAAATTAGGTTCTGAGTATTCTGTATTTGTCTCTATATTCCATTCCAGAAGAGATCCCATTCCCAATTGGAAGATTCCCTCACTTGATATCTTTGTCTGGTCCTTAATATAGGAGCAAGATAAGTTGGTCCAGATGGGAGTCCTCCAGAATTCCAAAAACCAAGCTTTCCTAGTGACAAACTCTACCAATTGGAAAGCTAAAGGGAGGCATAATGGGAAGGAGCCTAAAGCATCTGATTCGAAGCCTAAAGAGAGTTAGAAGACATCTAAAAGAGATTTGGGCTCCAAGAAGAAGAAAAGGTTTGAAAAGAAAATGTGTTCCTATTGTATGAGGGGTTTTCATCCAGAAGACTCGTGCATGAAGAAGACCATCGACTAGTTGAAAACTCTCCTTGTAAATAACAATATTTCCATTCCACAAGGTGCTAAGATGTCTGATGATGGAGAGTATAATGAAGAACATGATAGATCCCATTCCTTGAAGGTAGGACTCACTCCTTCGAAGGCGTACTTGATATATTCTGGAGCATCCAACCACACGGTTGCCTCTAGGGAATCCTTCACCACTTTCACTCTATCAGGAGGACCTAACTGTCATATGGGAGGCGACTCTAAAATATCAGCTGTTAAGAAAAGTTCAGATAAAATCCAACATCGAAATTTCAAGAATGGACTCTATGTTCCCTCTCCTACAACAACGCAAATTATTGAAGATGAAGAAGAAGCAGAATCTTCCACATAGTCAATTCGAATTGAAGAAAGTCTCCTTGGAGTGACTCCTTCTCCTGTTGCTTCGGAAGTTTATGAGATCTCTGATGTCTCATCTTCTCACATGGCTGATTCATAAGAAGACATTTGAATATATGTTTTTGAAGGAAAAGTCTCCTTCCATTCTATGCAAAAATTCTCCAGTGATTCTTCTATTTTAAATTATGTGCATAGTTTATCGGTGATTGTTTCAGAATATGAAGAGGAATTTGATTTCTCTTTATCTAATTATGTTGCTGGTGTGCAGATAAGTAATACCATGTAATTTTTGGAAATAATATCATATTGTAAAATTGATCCATTCACTCTTATTGATCCACAACTTCCAACAAATTCCTACATGATTGCATGCACCAATACTCAGAATTTTGAAGAAGGAGAAAATTGTGCATCTACCATCTCGGTGGAGCACCCTCTTGGATCTGATATGAACTTATTTGGATATGATATGATCTTATTTGGATCTGATATGGTGTTATTTGGTTCAGGTTTTAAGATTCAAGAGATTTCAGTAATGCTTGTAGTTTCTCTCAACAATTTTGGTGTGAAAAATCAAGTACCACAAGTCTCCTTCAAAATTGCTGCCTGGGATTTGATATCATTCCACACTCTTGGATATGATATAAACTTATTTGTATCTGATATGATCTTATTTGTATCTGATATGATATTATTAGGTTCAATTTTTAAGTTCCAAGAGCCTTCAGTCATGCTTGTAGCTAGTCTCATCAATTTTGGTGTAACAAATCAAGTACTGCAAGTCTCCTTCAAACTTGTTGCAGGGGATTTGATGTTAGTTTCCTCTTATTAGTTTCCTGATATTTTATTTTGTGAATCATTGGTTATTTCTGAAGCTATATTAGATTATGGAGCTCAAGCATTCTCTCTCCACAGTCCCAGGTCTTTTGTACCTATCTATTTGATCACATGCTCATCTCCTTACAGAACTAGGAAAGATGGAGACATTCTACATTCGCCTCGACACTTGATCCTAACACTTTGGGATGATTTTATCTCACATGGTTCGATGTTCAAGGATGAAATATATCAGTTTCTTGGGTGTTCCTCGCATGGTTCGAATTCTCAAGCACCTTTTCTCTCTCATCAGTTGATTTCAGTTACTCTACATGGGTCCAGTTTTCATCTAGCAGTTGTCTATATTTTTTATTATGTTGAGCATATCCTTCTTCTTCCAAAGAGGAATATTCCTCTAGACATAATCATTTAGTTTGGATTCATAGGTTCACATACACAAATTCAATATGTTGCTGCACAGAAGAACCAGAATACTGCTTTGTTGCTGCATAGTGCTGCAAATTGCAACAAAAGATTTTGCAAGTTTTTAAACTTGATTTTCCTAATACACTACTTATCTTGATGGGGGGGGTTTCCATTAGGTTTTCCCCTATTTCCTCGGTTTATTAATTAGCATTTTTTATCTTTTAGATTGTATATGGGTGAATTTTTGACTTGTTGCCAGGGCCCACAGTTGTCCAAGTTAGGATTCAGGGGGGGTGTTAGGATTTATAATCCTCCCTTGTCCAAATTGTCTATTAGATTATATTTGCCTAAATTAGGAGTCATTTAGTTATTATCGAGTCCACTAGTACCATTGGGTCCATTTTTCCCAATGGATCCACATGTACCATTCACTAGAGTGTGGGGAACACCGATATAGGATAACTAGAACTGTGTGCACCTTCATGGATCAATTTATGTGCCTCCTAGACCAATACCCACATTTTAGGAGCCACCAAGAGTGTCGAAAATAACCTCCTTCAGTTTTTAGCAGTTGGTAACTAGTCAAGCTTAGTTATGCTTCAGTTACATTTAGATAGATATCCTCCAGTTCAGTTAGCGCCAGTTCTGCATGGTTGCGTGTGAGAAGGCACCAGTTCTCACTTACTACTCACCTACCACTGCAGTTAGACTGGTTTGAAAGATTGCAACCGATTGAGAGAATGGATTATACATATGGAGTTAGCCTGTTCAACTCTGATAGTGATTTAGATACTTATAGTTATCCATGCATTCATCCGTGAGTTAGTAGATTCGAATTCATTCCTCATGATTCAAATTCTTATTTATGTAACATTGTTGTATACTAGTGGAATTAATGAAGTTTATACTATAATTATCTGAGAAATTATTGTATGTATCCTATGAGATTTGTTTTCTTCAGTGGGTATTATTCATTCCTTTTCACCACAAATAATTAATAATCTAATAGCATTCATTACTTGAATATCAATGGCATATTAATTCTAACAAATCCATCAAGTTTGGATCCAAGGACTTCTTCAAGGCTTCTTCATGAAGAAAGAGGCTTCCTGGGATTCTTCAACCATATCAATAACGTAAGGGGACTTCTAAGGGTCAAGACATCACTTGTGGGATTGTTAGGCCTTTTGCTAGGGTTATATGACACCATTAGAGCATAAATGACCACATAATGGGTCATTAATTCTTCTCCAACCTGTTAGGGCTTCACCGTCATCTGCAATAGCTTCAGCATCATCTCTAGGGTCTTTAGCATCATCATCAGGGTCTTCATCATCTTCAGTAAGGTGGTGTCTTCAAGATCCAAACTTATGGGTACAAGGACCTTGTCAACTAGGTACAAGGTGCTTCAAACCACAAACCCACTCTGTAAGGGGTCCAAGGCACTGCAAGTAGGACTTGGTGGAATCAATGACAACCTGTGGGGCCATTGCAAGTCCATGTTGGCATACATGACAATTTCATCAACATTGGATACCCATTTGATTAAGGGAACTAGATAGATGAAGCCATGTTTGAGTAACTTCTCTATCTGATCCTTAATGGCAGGCGCTTTACGAGGGTTCATCTCACGTAAGCATTGTAGAAAAGGTATAGATTTTGGATATGTTTTGATCTCATGTTCAACAATGCAAGGATCGATTCCTAGAATCTCATCATATGACCAAGCAAAGACGTCCTAAATTATTTAAAGAACTTGGTGTATATCTTGATTTTATCGGGGGAACAATCAACACCGATGTAAACATTCTCAATTTTACCAAGAATATGAGAACTGTTGATAAGGATAGTTGGAGATAAATTCACTGTGTTCCCTTTGGCATATATGCCATGAGTTCCTAATGGGATCATGGGATGACCAAAATTCTCACTTAAGGTCATCCTAAAGTCATCACGCTTGATTCGTTCGAACTCCGTGAGAAAGTAAGATCGATGATGCATCTCCTCCCAAGGTTGTTCTGGATCAGTCATGGCCTCGAGAATTGCTTCATCTTAAGGAAAAATACCATCGAGGTAATCATGTGAGCATGACGACACAACCGCTCAAGCAAGCAGTGCAAGGAGATCCTCCTCTTCTATCCGCAAAGAGGAAGGACCAAGGTATACAACAGGACCAAGGCAATTTTTTGGATTTCTACTAATTGGGTTAAGAAGTTAACTAATAACACTAAGAAGTTTGTAATCTTGGTTGTCAAATCCAAACAGGATAAACTTAAAGAGGTAAATATCACAATAGAGAAAAAGGGAGACTTGTGTATGATTTGAGCAAGTAAGAAACTATATTTATAGAACGAAAAGGGTTGCCTCCCAAGAAATTTTTTGAGGATGAGATTCAATGATTTTCAAAGTCACCTTTTCAAAAGATTGTCTTATATTAAAGTTGGAGAGTGAGGAGAAAAATAAAAGTGTCCATAAATTGTTTGATCAAGGGGTTAGAAGGGCCTATTATGTCTCCTTATGAATCTTTGCTCATGATGGTGCCAAATAAATATGGAACTTGGTGAATGTGTGTTGATTTTGAAGCATGAAACAAGACCATACTCAAGACCTGCTATCTTATACTAAAGATTGAAGACTTTCTAGAATAGTGACAAGGAGAAATGTATTTTTCCAAATTGGATATCAAAATTTATAGATATTATTATTAAGTGAGAAAGAAGTATGGGGACTCTTAGAAGGTTGTTTTTAAAATAAAATATCACTTGCTTTTATGGTTGGTAATGGTATTTGGGTTGACTAATGCACTCACCACATTTTTGTGATTGAAGAATGAAGTTCTCAAATCCTTAGTTGATTCTTTTGTAGTTGCATATGTATATGGCATATTCATCTACAACAATATTTGGAGGAGTACTCCAATGATCTATCCCAAGTATCGGAGACTCCCAATGGTAATATGTTATAGTTGAATATGTAGTAAATGTGAATTTTCTATTCATTTACTACTATATTTGGTGTTCATGGTTGGTGGGAGTCATGGAGGATATACCAAGCCAAGGTGTAGATCATTAAAAAGGATGTGAGGCCCATGAACCCTATAGAGGTTATAATATTTGTAGGTTCTTCTTAGTAATTTCACAAAATCATTCCACATTTGTTAGAGATCATGTTGCAACATTTCCATCACTAATGAAAATAGAGAGTAAATTTCTTTGGAAGAATGAATAAGAAAAATAATTCAATTTTTTGAAACACGAGATTCATGATGCAACTATAATAGGATTGAAAAATATGTAGAATCCATTTGAGATTTAGTTTTATGTAGATCAATGTACACCATGGGGGTCACCCTCGAGCAAGAGGGAAATCTAATTACCTATCATTCATAAACCTTCATTCTAGTGGTGTTAGGTATCTTACCTATGACGTTGAGTTCTTATGTTTACATCAATCAGGGAAGCACTAAATATTTTACATCAATCAAGTACCACAAGACTCCTTCAAAATTACTGCCTGGGATTTGATATCATTCCACACTCTTGGATATGATATGAAATTATTTGGATCTGATATGATATTATTTGTATCTGATATGATATTATTAGGTTCAAGTTTTAAGTTCCAAGATCCTTCAGTCATGCTTGTAGCTAGTCTCATCAATTTTGGTGTGACAAATCAAGTACCGCAAGTCTCCTTCAAACTTGTTGCAGGGGATTTGATGTTAGTTTCCTCTTATGAGTTTCCTTAGTATTTTATTTTGTGAATCATTGGTTATTTATGAAGCTATATCAGATTATGGAGCTCAAGCATTCTCTCTCCACAGTCCCAGGTCTTTTGTACCTATCTATTTGATCACATGCTCATCTCCTTACAGAACTAGTAAAGATGGAGACATTCTACATTCGCCTCGACACTTGATCCTAACACTTTGGGCTGATTTTATCTCACATGGTTTGATGTTCAAGGATGAAATATATCAGTTTCTTGGGTGTTCCTCACATGGTTTGAATTCTCAAGCACCTTTTCTCTCTCATCAGTTGATTTCAGTTACTCTACATGGGTCCATTTTTCATCTAGCAGTTGTCTATATTTTTTTTTATGTTGAGCATATCCTTCTTCTTCCAAAGAGGAATATTCCTCTAGACATAATCATTTAGTTTGGATTCATAGGTTCACATGCACAGATTCAAGATGTTGCTGCACAGAAGAACCAGAATATTGCTTTGTTGCTGCATAGTGCTGCAAATTGCAACAAAATATTTTGCAAGTTTTTTAACTTGTTTTTCCTAATACACTACTTATCTTGAGGGGGGGGGGGGGGGGGGGGGGTTTGGGTTTCCATTAGGTTTTCCCCTATTTCCTCGGTTTATTAATTATCATTTTTTATCTTTTAGATTGTATATGGGTGAATTTTTGACTTGTTGCAGGGCCCACAGTTGTCCAAGTTAGGATTCAGGGGGGGTGTTAGGATTTATAATCCTCCCTTGTCCAAATTGTCTATTAGATTATATTTTCCTAAATTAGGAGTCATTTAGTTATTATCGAGTCCACTAGTACCATTGGGTCTAGTTTTCCTAATGGCTCCACATGTACCATTCACTAGAGTGTGGGGAACATCGATATAGGATAACTAGAACTGTGTGCACCTTCATGGATCAATTTATGTGCCTCCTAGACCAATACCTACATTTTAGGAGCCACTGGGAGTGTCAAAAATAACCTCCTTCAGTTTTTAGCAGTTGGTAACTAGTCAAGCTTAGTTATGCTTCAGTTACATTTAGATAGATATCCTCTAGTTTAGTTAGCGCCAGTTCTGCATGGTTGCGTGTGAGAAGGCACCAGTTCTCACCTACTACTCACCTACCACTGCAGTTAGACTGGTTTGAAATATTGTAACCGGTTGAGAGAATGGATTATACATATGGAGTTAGCCTGTTGAACTCTGATAGTGATTTAGATACTTCTAGTTATCCATGCATTCATCCGTGAGTTGGTAGATTCAAATTCATTCCTCGTGATTCAAATTCTTATTTATGTAACATTGTTGTATACTAGTGGAATTAATGAAGTTTATACTGTAATTATCTGAGAAATTATTGTATGTATCCTATGAGATTTGTTTTCTTTAGTGGGTATTATTCATTCCTTTTCACCGCAAATAATTAATAATCTAATAGCATTCATTACTTGAATATCAATGGCATATTAATTCTAACAAATCCATCAAGTTTGGATCGAAGGACTTCTTCAAGGCTTCTTCATGAAGAAAGAGGCTTCTTGGGATTCTTCAACCATATCAAAAACGTAAGGGGAATTCTAAGGGTCAAGACATCACCTGTGGGATTGTTAGGCCTTTTTCTAGGGTTCTATGACACCATTAGAGCATAAATGACCACATAATGGGTCATTAATTCTTCTCCAACCTATTAGGGCTTCACCGTCATCTGCAATAGCTTCAGAATCATCTCTAGGGTCTTTAGCATCGTCATCAGGGTCTTCATCATCTTCAGTAAGGTGGTGTCTTCAAGATTCAAACTTATGGGTACAAGGACCTTGTCAACTAGGTACAAGGTGCTTCAAACCACAAACCCACTCTGTAAGGGGTACAAGGTACTGCAAGTAGGACTTGGTGGAATCAATGACAACCTGTGGGGCCACTGCAAGTCCATGTTGGCATACATGACAATTTCATCAACATTGGATACCCATTTGATTAAGGGAACTAGATAGACGAAGCCATGTTTGAGTAACTTCTCTATCTGATCCTTAATGGCAGGCGCTTTACGAGGGTTCATCTCACGTAAGCATTGTTGAAAAGGTATAGATTTTGGATATATTTTGATCTCATGTTCAACAATGCAAGGATCGATTCCTAGAATCTCATCATATGACCAAGCAAAGACGTCCTAAATTATTTAAAGAACTCGGTGTATATCTTGATTTTATCGGGGGAACAATCAACACCGATGTAAACATTCTCAATTTTACCAAGAATATGAGAACTGTTGATAAGGATAGTAGGAGATAAATTCACCGTGTTCCCTTTGGCATATATGCCATGAGTTCCTAATGGGATCATGGGATGACCAAAATTCTCACTTAAGGTCATCCTAAAGTCATCACGCTTGATTCGTTCGAACTCCGGGAGAAAGTAAGATCGATGATGCATCTCCTCCTAAGGTTGTTCTGGATTAGTCATGGCCTCAAGAATTGCTTCATCTTAAGGAAAAATACCATCGAGGTAATCATGTGAGCATGAAGACACAACCGCCCAAGCAAGCAGTGCAAGGAGATCCTCCTCTTCTGTTCGCAAAGAGGAAGGACCAAGGTATACAACAGGACCAAGACAATTTTTTGGATTTCTACTAATTGGGTTAAGAAGTTAACTAATAACAGTAAGAAGTTTGTAATCTTGGCTGTCAAACCCAAACAGGATAAACTTAAAGAGGTAAATATCACAATAGAGAAAAAGGGAGACTTGTGTATGATTTGAGCAAGTAAGAAACTATATTTATAGAATGAAAAGGGTTACCTCCCAAGAAATTTTTTGAGGATGAGATTCAATGATTTTCAAAGTCACCTTTTCAAAAGATTGTCTTATATTAAAGTTGGAGAGTGAGGAGAAAAAGAAGAGTGTCCATAAATTGTTTGATCAAGGGGTTAGAAGGGCCTATTATGTCTCCTTATGAATCTTTGCTCATGATGGTGCCAAATAAATATGGAACTTGGTGAATGTGTGTTGATTTTGAAGCATGAAACAAGACCATACTCAAGACCTGCTATCTTATACTAAAGATTGAAGACTTTCTAGAATAGTGACAAGGAGAAACGTATTTTTCCAAATTGGATATCAAAATTTATAGATATTATTATTAAGTGAGAAAGAAGTATGGGGACTCTTATAAGGTTGTTTTTAAAATAAAATATCACTTGCTTTTATGGTTGGTAATGGTATTTAGGTTGACTAATGCACTCACCACATTTTTGTGATTGAAGAATGAAGTTCTCAAATCCTTAGTTGATTCTTTTGTAGTTGCATATGTATATGGCATATTCATCTACAACAATATTTGGAGGAGTACTCCAATGATCTATCCCAAGTATCGGAGACTCCCAATGGTAATATGTTATAGTTGAATATGTAGTAAATGTGAATTTTCTATTCATTTACTACTATATTTGGTGTTCATGGTTGGTGGGAGTCATGGAGGATATACCAAGCCAAGATGTAGAACATTAAAAAGGATGTGAGGCCCATGAACCCTATAGAGGTTATAATATTTGTAGGTTCTTCTTAGTAATTTCACAAAATCATTCCACATTTGTTAGAGATCATGTTGCACCATTTCCATCACTAATGAAAATAGAGAGTAAATTTCTTTGGAAGAATGAATAAGAAAAATAATTCAGTTTTTTGAAACACAAGATTCATGATGCAACTATAATAGGACTGAAAAATATGTAGAATCCATTTGAGATTGAGTTTTATGTAGATCAATGTACACCATGGGGGTCACCCTCAAGCAAGAGGGAAATCTAATTACCTATCATTCATAAACCTTCATTCTAGTGGTGTTAGGTATCTTACCTATGACGTTGAGTTCTTATGTTTACATCAATCAGGGAAGCACTAAATATTTTACATATTAAGAAATAATATAGTTATCCACATGAACCACAAGTTATTGTATTTATTATAATTGTGAACTAAATTTTAGCAAGTGGAGCATACCAAATGAACATATTATCTTATCTTCAACTATTTAACCTTGTGATCAAGTGAAATAAGTTGGACATTACATATAAGTTTCTTTATTTCTTATTAAGAGAACCTAGGCACAACATTATTCTTATGAAAATTATGTAACTTCAACCCTTTAAATTTGAGAACATGGGATAGAAGATAAGGTATTCCATCCAATTGTGGTATCATTGTAACAAGAAGAGAATAAACCCGAGTACAATTTATTTTTTGTATTATTCTATAAGGGTGATAATCTGTGTATACTAACTAGAGAGTGTAGACCATATGGACAAGAGAATCTCTTTCTTCCATAAGCACGTGAGATTTTGGAGTCAAGAAGACATTGTCAAACTTAAAGAGGAATATGTGTATGTGTATAGGTTCAATATTTCAATTGATGCTGCTAAGTTCATTTAGGCATGTATATTTGTTACATGTTAAGGCCCTCCAATAGAGAGTTGGGATTGCATTTTCTATAAGGGTGATCATTTGTGTCTACAAAATAAATAGTGTAGAACCATATGGCTAAGGGAATCTCTTACTTCCATAGGCGTCTGAATTTGGAGTTGGGAAGAAATTGTTAAATTCAAAGAGGTGTATGCGTATGTGCATTCGTTAAAATATTCAATTGATGTTTTTAAGTTCATTTAGGCATGTATATTTTATTACATGTCAAAGCCCTCCAATAGAAGTTTGGGATTGTATTTTCCTTTTCCTATAACAAATTGATTGTGGTAGACAATGCCAATAAATTTCATGGAAGGATTGCCAAAGACTTGGAGGGGTGTGATTAGATTTTCTTGGTAGTGGAAAAGTTCAACATGATGTCACATTTGAATCCTTGTAAGAATATTGTGTATGAATGGGATGAAACTAAATTATTTTTCCAGAAGATAAAGTATGTATGAAATTTCTTGAATCCATTGCTTCATATATAAACAATACATTTCTCTGAAATTATTGAAAAGTATTACGTGGTATCATGGACACTAATTTGAAGAGGAGAATAACCTTTCACCCACATATATATTTATAGATGGTTGAGGTGGTAAACACATTCATGGTTCATTTGTTGAGATGTTTTAACAATACACATTGCATCACTTAGGATGATAGTATTCCCTACATCAAGCATTGATATAATCAAGTAGTTTATAGTTATATAAGTAAGTTATTATTTAAGATATGTTTAAGATTTTTTTCCTCAGAAACCCTTACATTTCATTTTTTCAAGGTACTGAAGAAAAGATCATAGGACATTATGGTGAACAAGACAAGCCCATAAAGGAAGAATGAATAAGTTAATATGCAAGTGGAAGAGTAGTTGCAGAGAGCACAACAGAGATGTAGGAAGAGTAATGATTAACATAGATCATATCATGAGTTCAAGGATGTAGATATGGTTTTGTTACACCTAAATACTAAATAGTTGCACGGCCCAATAAAGAAGTTAAAACCTATTAGATATGGTCAATCTCAGATTGTGCAATAGGTGGAAGAAAAATATTATCGACTCAAGTTGCCACCATATTAGAGAATCTATTTTTTTTATCAACATCGAGAATTTGAATCATTTTGAGACTTCATTCTTAGTGAAGGGGATCAAGAGTTGTTGATATTGTATGAGGTAGAAGGTTTTGTTCCATATGCTTAGACTAGATTCAGTTGGAATGAGATGATGTATTACACACAAATATTTTGAAAACCCATAAAGGTAGATGAGATTTGTTGAGAATTGTTTTTTTTTTTGCATCATAGAGAATGGAGAACCATCTAATATCCAATGAACACACTCATATACTACAACTGGAGGTAATGCATATCTTGTTAAATGGATTTTTTAGAAAATTTTTAAATTTGGTTATTTAAATGATCTATCACAATAGTTATTCCTCGTATAGGAATGATTTATGAGCATGGGTATATACAAGTCTAGTGGACCTTGAAAAGCTTCAATATCTAAGGTAGAAGAAGATAACTTGATTATAAATGAGACTCAGAAGCATGCATTGAAATTTTTAGGAAGGGGTGCAAAGTTTGTTAATGATTTATGGTATGGGTGCATTGGGGGATTTTTCCAAGACTTTAAAGACATTACATTGGTGAATAAGAATAATTCGTTAGATAGCCTTCATAGAAAATGGGGGATTCATTATAGCGACAAAACGATTAAGAGTGAAATTGCATTAGTTGTCAAAAGAAGATGAAATAATTTATTAAGTAGAATTTGAGTCACTATGTTTTCATCATGTATAGTCACATTCCTTTTCAAAATAAAATATAAACCTTCATTGAATTTCATACTGGTCTTTGTTTTCTGTTTTTTTGTCAAATTTAAAGTACTAGAAAATGTGATGCCTAAATAAACATGCAAAGAAAATAGATCAATGAATGTTGACAAAATGTTTAAAACATTTGCAAACAACTTGAAAATGAAAAGAAATAACACAATCAAAAGCTAGAACAAGGAGAATAGATCATTAAAGCACCACGGTGAAAGGATTCCAAGGTAATATAATATATTAACTAAATTATTACTTAAAAACATGTAAGACACATTTTATGTTAATTATCAATATATTTTTAAATATTATTTTATTTCTTCACTATAAAGTAGAATCCAAGTTAAATTCAAGAATATTACATAACATGCTTCTAGAACATTTAGAAGATAACATATATATATTTATAAGTTATGATTTTATTTATTAATATTTATAGGTTGCGATTTTCTTTACTCTAATATTTATTAGATGACATGTTTCTAAAATACTAATTTTTTTTGTAAGTTATGATTTATTTATTTTAATATTTATATACAATAATCGTTTGGTGATTATGCACTAGCTTATTGTAATATTGATTATAGTTTTATCTTTAGCATCAGTGCAATCTAACCTCAATATAACTAAATTGTGCCATAAATAAAGCTATAGAGATGATGTTGGACATGAAATGTGTGGAAACCAAGGTTGAATTATAATTAGTTGTCTTAAGCATGAGAATTAAATACTTCTAATAAGGATTGTGTACTAGTTTATTGTTGATAATATGTATACAATTCATTTAATTAATTAAATTTGCATTTTATTTTGTTCTTACAACAATTTCGTAAAGAAGAACATTTTCAATGTTGAAAGATGACAACGAATCAAAACATCATCTTTTTTGTTATGATTTTACTATGGTATTTAAGGTTCTTATTTCCCTCGGATGATAGTGCACCGCATGTTACATGGAGAACACGCAACTATTGCATATAAATTATTGCTTATTTAGATAAAAGTTTTCTTTATAATGTATAATTGATATTCATTGTGATATATTTAAATATATTAATTATTATTATTTTTTAATATAAAATCAAAATTCCTGACATAAAATGAAAGTAAGTATATTAATATAAAACATATTAAAATGAAATTATGGAAATTCGATTACTTAAACATGATAAACATTATTAAAAAACATGATACCATATCATAAAATCCAACATAAACATAAACTAACTCATAATTAATGAAAGCCAAATACATATAAAATGATGGAAATAGGGAAAGCTGAAATAAAGAGAGAAAGTGAAGAAAAAAATTGCATCAAGGATGTAACTAGGATGTATTGAAAGGTCTATTAGGATGCCACACAAATGTTATTTGGATGAATTTAAGACTCACCTAATACACAAATTAAGATGCAATTAAGGATAAGGGTGTTGATGGGATCCTCAAATGTCCCATTAAGTCGATGTAAAAGAAACATAGTGTGAACGTAATGAATGGAAATAATACAAAAGGATGCCATCTAGACACTATATAGACATAGTAAGGGAACCACAAAGATGAAAACATAGAACACAAGGGGATGTAAAAAGTATGCTAGTAGGTCACAATTATGACACAATGGGGACATAAAGGAGGAAATGGTGATAAAGTAAACACATTAGGGATATTAGTTATAAGAATAGGATGAAAAGGGAGTCTAATGATGATGAGTGGTAAGGACACAATTTGGACACAAGGGGATGCAAGGAAGGGGTAAAAAATGTCATAGAAAGAGACATATACTTTTAACATTTTATTTTGTATTTCAAAATCACAATTAAAAAAAAGAAAACAAAGGAGATACAAGGTGGTAAAATGTGGATATTGTAGTTGAGGGACATGATTGACATTTTTCATAATAAAGTGCATGACGCTAAGTTAGTCTCGTACTCATGTGACTTGTTACCACTATAACCTTAAAGTGCATAGGCTATTCAAAGTTTGAACCCATAACGTCGTAAAAAATACCTTAACATTGCATCATATTACCAACTACTCTACACCTCCAATACTTACATTAATCTTATCATAAACTTAGTAAAACAATTATCTCATTTTTTATAATTATTAATTTTAACTCCAAATCTTTACCTTTAAAAAAAATCCAATATTTCATATACTTAAAGTTACCGTAAAGAATCTTAATCTCAAATTTTAGTATTATGAATTTCTAACTCCAACTCTCTACTTCCCAACCTAAAAAAAAATTAAACTAATTTCCAAAAAAAGTCTATATACTTAAAACTAACCAAAAGATATATATAGAAAGCTTTATGTCGGTAGGCCATCACCAATCAAGGAGGATAATGAGACAAGCGCATTGGTAGTTTCATCCAACCCAACAACCAAAAATCTTGTTTTATGTGAAAAGATTTGAACTAATTAAATATGTATTTGTATTTGTATTTGAATTTGGGAAGATTTGAGCTAATTAAACATGTATTTTTGTTAAATGAGTATTTGTATTTGAGAAGATTTGAACTAATTAACCATGTATTTTTGTTTTATTTGAGAAGATTTTAATTGTATTTTATATTGGCGTGGGCTAGCTATGGAGCAAACCTCCCTCCATCGGACTGAGGAGGAGCAAAGTCAACGTTGACTTTGCTCCTCCTCCGTCCGATGGAGAGAGGTTTGCTCCATAGCTAGCTTATTCCTTTTATATTCACATTCAATGTGTTGTTAATCCCTTCGTTGATGATGACCACTCTAGAATATCCTAATTATTTATTAAGATGCACTTATGAGTATCTTGAGAACCCATAATATAATGGATTTTTTTCTTTAATAGGATGCACTTATCTTTAAAACCCATAGTATAATGTATTTTTTTATTATCTTTTATTTTGAATACCAAAACCTTATTGCCTATATAGGCTGGTAGTATTTAAGGACTTCGACGGTTATCATAAATATATTTTTATTTGAATTAAAAATTTATTTAAATATGGTGGCTAAATATCATTTTATCACAATCACATTTATATAAATTTGTAAGTAGGTAATATTGTATCAAGTATGGAAGTAATAGACGACTTAGTATTTAGAAGTATTTTTAATTATGTATTAGAGGAGTTGAATTAAAATGTTTGAATTAATAATGTAAAGTTGGTTTTAGATATAATTTTGTATGTAAAATTATTATTATTTATGTTTATATGATTTAAAATTATTATTTATATTCATATGATTTATATAGATTTATAGAGATTTAGAACTATTTTTAATTATATTAGAGGAGTTGAATTAAAATGTTTGAATTAGGTATCTAAAGTTGGCGTGGATATAACTTGGTGTGCAAAATCATTATTTATATTTATATGATTTATGTATCAAGTGTTAGAGATATTGCTTACAATAGAATTGGTTAGCTATTGGTTTTGGATTTGTTGGAGGTTGTTGAGAGATCTTATCAACCTCTATCCCATTTTTGAAATTATTTCGATTTGACTCCAACTATAGATGTAAATTGTATTATGACTTGTGGGTGTAATAAGAAATATTATTTGTGTGTATTATTGTGCAATGTTTTTTCTCATATTTTCTTATTTGGTATCAGAGCAGGTCTTGGCCTAGCTCCCTGACGGGATGGCTAAGGAAGATGAGAGAAATGTGAGAGTAATTTGTTGTTGTAGGAGAGTAGGTTACATGGATGCGTGAAAGTAGATTGATTTTATGTGTGCGTGTGTGTGACTGAGTAATTAGACTGTGTTGAGTGTGTTCTTTTCTTGGTGTGTTTTGGAACTGCTACCTTTGTTCATATCATGTTGTCATGAGCATTTCTCTTGCCGCTGCCAAAGTAGCTCATCTGGTCTATTTCTATGTGTGTATAATTTACAGTTAAGAGGACTCTGGTCGTGACTAGTGTTAACCTCCTGAAGCTGCCTCCAATCACAAAGGTGGATCGACAACATATTCTAGTGGATTGCCAACAATTGTTGATGTAATTGTTCTCTCGAATTTGATTTGCGTTGAGTGAGTAGAGATCTCCCCTTTCATATCTAGGCTTCTATTTAATATGCCAAGTGAGAGTACCGTCGTTTCATTGAATTGAAGTCCAACAACCTGTTGGTTTCTGGATTATTATGGTCGTGTTGGGAATTGTTGTGCAAACGTTGAAACTCATAGAATAAGAAGGGCCATGCTTCAGCTGGAAGATGAAAAGTATGGTCTTACTCTTCATGTGACAACTGGTGTACATCCTTGCTTGAGAAGATCCATCAATGTGGAAGGAGAATACGTTATAAAGAGCTTATCAGGTCATCGTGAGAGAGGAGAAGAGGTTGGACTGAAAATTTTCAAATCTCAACATCATCCTTTCAAGAGCAAGGGTATCAAATGTGTTTGAAATTCATTGTTTTACGAAGTGTGCATTTTTTTCATGTTTATACTTGTGGGGTTGTTGTTTAATATTGTAGTGTGTTATTTTTCAAGTGTAGAGTGCAAAAATGAAATGATGCAGAACCCCAAAGAACAAACCAATTAAATTTTAAAGTGATGTGACCCATTGTGCTCTAGGAGCATTAGTTGCAGGTTGTTCTTAATAGGGTCAAGCTGATGTGATCCATCACGCTCCAAAAGCGTCGGTTACAGAGTATTTTTTATGTAAGTTCGAGTTTTTTAATTGATTACTAAAGACATTCAGTATTCGGATCAGTTTCCTATATAATTGTTAAAATTTTCTCTTCGGGGGGATTTCACAAATGGAAGTGTATCCATATGACGATTCAGTATTGATATTTTCCTTTGGGAGGTTAAGAAGCGTCAATTTTGCAAAGTACGTCAATGATGGCCAGAAGTGGTTATATTTTAAATGAATCAAATGGAAAACTTGAAAGTGTGGTGAAGAAAAGAGTGGAAAACTGGTGAAGAAAAGAGTGGAAATAGTAAGATTTTAAAGTGGGTGTAATTCCTAGTGAAGGCCATATCATAAAATTGTGACATGAGACAAAGGTGTTTGTGTTTTAATTTGTAATGTAAGCAACAAGGGATGGTGTTAGAGATATTGCTTACAATAGAATTGGTCACTTTTTGGTTTTGGAGTTGTTGGAGGTTGTTGAGAGATTTTGTGAACCCCTATCCCATGTTTGGAATTAGTTGGATCTGACTCCAACTATATATGTATTTTATTTTGACTTATGGGTGTATTAAGAAATATTATTCATGTGTATTATTGTGCAATATATGCTTGCATATTTTCTTATTTCAAGGTGATGTGAAATTGAGTAGACTTGTGTAAAGGTGATGTAAAAGTAATGTAAAATGTTTTCACAAATTTTTTTTACCAAAGAGATCAACCTCATGGATGAACCCTAGGAATAGAAACCTAAAAAATTATAGGACCATGAGTGGACCCTAGGAATAAAAACCTTGTAATGTAAAGTTTACTATAACAAGTGTATGTAAAGCTATGATAAGTTCAACTATTTGTTTCACATCTTAAAATATATATTCCACCTGTAATTTTCCACTTATAAAAAAGTGTCATACCATTATATTAAAATTAAAAATAAAAATATTCTAAATAAATATACATAAAATGATGTCATATCATTATTTATAAATAAAAATAAAAATATTCTAAATATACAAAAAAAGATGGTGTCATTATTATTTTAATAATTTTTTTAATATTCCTTAATATTATCTAATCAAAATGGTATGCTAAACAATAGCCTAACTACCAAACAAAACATTTTTCATTTTGATTGTCTGTATCCATGAAACTTTGATGGGTTTCCACGACTTTCATTTTCCAATGAAGACTCTTCATCAATATTTTTCAATATTCCGAAAACAATGACAAATGATAAAATCTTCATTTTACTCAAAATGAGAAACACGTGTGATTAGGTTTCTACATAAATTAGGGGGCCGAGTAATATCACGGAGTAAAGTCAGCTAATTAAGATTCGAGCTGGACTAGGGGAGGGTTCCTTGAATGTCTGCTGCAAAATAATATAAAAGTAATTGTAAATATACAATTTCTAGAAATGATTCGCGTCTCATTCGCAAGTGAGTCACCACCTTTAACTTATTAGCCTCCTTTGTCTAGTTTTCTGAGCTGTTTCTGCCTTTTATTTAATTTGAATTGGTCATTCTGAAAGAAACGCGATTCACGATTCTTGCCCACTGCCCATGGCTTTCTAGAAGCAAATTATAAATAATACTGTTGGGCTCCTGCAACTTTCAGAAAATTAGCAAATCGCTTGATTTTCCGGTAATTCGTCATCGTCAGGCATGAGTTCTTCGCTTGCAGCCATGAATTCTCCGACAATAGTGATCAGACCCTCATTCAATAAGCATTTCCAGGTTTCGAATCTCGGTATTATACGCGCCTGTGATGCGCTTTCTGCATCGGCATCTTCGAAACTCCCCCAGAGCCTAATTTCGCAAGATCGGCAATGGATTCATCCGGCCAGGAAAATGGATTGTTGCCCCAGTTTGACCGCCATGAAAGGAAGGGCGTCGATCGTCAGAAGCGCAGCGATCGAGTCTCTGCCGAGTATGCAGCTGGACGCGCTAGATGTGGAAGAGAAAACAGAGCCAAAGGTCGGGGCCGAGATGAAACCCAATAGGAAATTGTCGGATATATGGAAGGAGATTCAGGGTGCCAAGAACTGGGAAGGGCTGCTTGATCCCATGGATGACATATTGCGAAAGGAGATCATCAGGTATGGAGAGTTCGCCCAGGCCTGTTATGATGGTTTCGACTTCGATCCCTTCTCCAAGTACTGCGGCAGCTGCAAGTATAGTCGCAGGCAGCTCTTCCAAGGGGTTGGGATGTCGGATTATGGCTACGAAGTGACCAAGTATTTATACGCAACTTCCAATATCAATCTGCCCGGCTTCTTCCAGAAGCCCCGCCTGCAAAAGATGTGGAGCACTCATGCCAACTGGATGGGCTTCATAGCCGTGGCCACGGACGAGGAGGAGATCAGCAGGCTCGGGCGACGGGATATTGTGATCGCGTGGAGAGGAACTGTGACATATTTGGAGTGGATCGTGGACCTTATGGACTATCTGAGGCCCGCGGCAATGAACTACGTGCATCCCCATCTCGACGTGAAGGTTGAATCGGGGTTCTTGAATCTGTACACTGCCCGGGAACGGGACTGCAGGTTCTGTAAAAGTAGCGCACGGGATCAAGTACTGTCGGAGCTCAGACGCCTACTGCAGAAATACAGAGGCGAGAAGTTGAGCATAACGATCACGGGCCACAGCCTGGGGAGCGCGCTGGCGGTAGTTAGCGCCTTCGATATCGCGGAATTAGGATTGAACCGATCATCCGAGGGCGACGATGAGACAGAGTTTATTCCCACAACGGTGTTCTCGTTCTCGGGGCCGAGGGTGGGGAACGCTGCTTTCAAGGATCGGTGCGAGGAGCTGGGGCTCAAGTTTCTGAGAGTGGTGAATGTGCACGACAGCGTGCCGAAGGTCCCCGGGATTCTGTTCAACGAAAAGTTCGAGATTATGAAACAGTGGATCCATAAGCTTCCGTGGAGTTACTGTCACGTTGGGGTGGAGCTGGCTCTTGATCACACGCATTCTCCGTTCTTGAAGCCCACGAACGATCTCTCGTGCTTTCATAATCTGGAGGCACTTCTGCATCTCCTGGACGGATACCATGGGCGAGAACAGCGATTTCATCTGTCGTCGGGCCGCGATCCAGCTATGGTGAATAAGTCTTGCGATTTTTTAAAGGAACACTACCTGGTTCCTCCCTTCTGGAGGCAAGATTCCAACAAAGGACTGATGCAGAACTCCGAGGGCAGGTGGGTTCAGCCCGACAGAATCAGAATCATCGAAGAGCCCCATGCAGATCCAGATCACCCTGAGACCACCCATCATTCTGATCATCAGATCCAGCCAGACATTGCCATTAATGGCAGTCCTCGGCCTTCTTCTCTGCAGTAGCAGCTTTAGGTGCTACCATTACAGTTATTTTCTTTTAAAAATATAGAATATATAATAATGCATTCTCAAGTGCATATTCTGTAAATAGTATAACTGTTCTTTTTGTGCATCGTTTTGTAAAAATCACAGTAGAAGTATAAGTATAGTAGAAGTATAAGTATTGTGAGAAATACGTTGTACGCCATGCTTTAATCAATGGAAATTGAGCTTTCTTACAGAGACTTGAGACTTGGTTGATGTTAGTTTTAAATATAAATGTTTTTATGTGATTAAATAATTTGGAATTACAACATTGCGATAAAGACGCGGATGAATGTATGAAAAGCTTTTAGTTCATTATGGATAACACCGCCCGAGAATTTTAGAGTGGCAGACAAACATGGCATTGGAAAGGGCGTCTGTTAAAGGTTTTACTTTGGAATGGTAAAGCATGTCTACAAGTATTCATTTTTTTTTCAATTGAGGGGTGTTGGAATCTAATTTTTATCATGATCTTTTTTCAGGGGTGTTGGAATTTTTATTTATTTTTCGTTATTAATGGATTTAGGGAAAAATCCAAAAATTCAAAGGTTTAACCCACTCCATTAGAAAGTCCTCGAACAAACAAAAGCTATTTTGAGTTTGACATGTTGAATTTAAAGTTATAATAAATGTAAAACATTTACTTGTTAATTATTATGTAAAGATTCATAAGTATTTGTTACTATTTTAGCTAATAATAGTTAGTGTATGTGATACATATGATATTAAAAATAAATTTAATGTTAGAAAGTATTATTTTATATGTATATTTTATGTGGTTAGGTTTGGAGAATTCACGTGGGACAATTTATTTAAATAGTTTTTTTTGTGTATGTGATACATATGATATTAAAAATAAATGTAATGTGAGAAAGTATTAGTTTATATGTATATTTTATGTGGTTAGGTTTGGAGAATTCACGTGGGACAATTTATTTAAATAGGTTTTTTTGGGGATTTGTCAATTATGTCAATTGGATGAAGAATTAGTATTGGTGAAGACTTTGTGAATACTTGTGCATTTATTAAGCTTGGGAATACGATGATCTCCAATAATGTGTATTTCTATGGATACAAGCTTGCCCAAATTACAAAGAATTTTCAATGTTTGTTATGTGGGAGGCGAATTACAAAGAACTTTCAATGTTTGTTATGTGGGAGGCGTAGAATGCTAGAAATCCGTATGTTTCTTTAAGGTTCTAAGCCTTTTGTGTTTCATGTGTGTTTTATGTGGAATTGGGGTTATCAATTTTTTATTTTACTACTTTAAACAAAAGCATAATTTTAGATATCGTTTTTTAATTAAGTCTCTTTGAGAGGATGGATTAGCTACTAGATTATTTTACAAAGCTTCAAAATATGGTTTTTATGGTGTGGGTATAGTACTGAAGATTAAATGGAATCATCTGTTTCATCTTTGGATGAGAGTTGGTGGTGGTTTTAATACCATAGCAAAACTTTTATCTTTTTGGGGTCTTTTATAGGTTATTCGAAAAAAGGAATTTTCAATGTCAAGATCTAGGGATACTCTGGAGTGGTACTGGATTGGGGAACTAGTCATTCATCCTTACAAGTGATCAAGTGAGATAACTGGATGGAAAAATAGAAGGATTGAAATTTTATTTCTCTTATATCTTTTTTAATCATATTTACAGGGAGCTTAATGGTCTCTGTCTAGTTGATTTACTATCAAAGAAAGCCATTAAGGCTATGGATGGTTAGACATAAAAAAAATAGTTGAAGTAATAGAAGTATGTTATATTCCGCAAACTAATCATAGCAATAATTTATAATGGCATAATTTATCTTGATTAAAAATGATGATTAAATCTTCATTAATTGAAACAACAAAAAATAAAGATTATTAAATTTATTGGTACTTATAAAAGTAATGATTGCCTGCGATTTCTACAACCTATGTTATCTAATTTACTAATTGTTATTGCTTTCAACCATTGCAAGCAGGGATGGAATTTGACCGGTAACAAAATCTGGCTTAGAATACAGAAAACCTTTCAGATTTTGATGATTATCGGCAATTTTGACGGGTGTCCTTCATTTGAAATTCCAACCCTGATTGCAAGTTTCTCTTTATTTGATTAATTACTTCAAGAAGATATTATGAAGTTTGTTTATCTTCGATTCTTTACAATTTATATGTTATTTTATAATAGTAATAATATTAATATTTTATGATTTCATTTATTATAGTAATTTATTATTAATATATATCTATCTTAAATCTAGATTTAGATTTGAGTATCAATAAGCTGAATTATTTGGATGCTTCCCCTAATTTCCCTGTGTTCAGGCACAAGAAAGATAATTTTGATGGAAATGGAGAAAGCGAAAGAGAGGAGACTCATTGAAGTTTTTTTTCGCTATCAATTATTTTTCGTGATTAATTTTGCAGCCTAGTGTAATGACAGGTTCGAGGGATAGGATATATTATGGCAGGGTTTGTGAATTCAGCAAAGTCCAATCAGAATGAATGCGTTGTGAGCTGTGTGAAAGCGAAGAGATAAGAATCTAATGGAAATTTGAAAGCCTTTGGAATCAAGACATTGACCTTGATATACGTCAGGACTTCGTCAAGCGTGTATATATGTATTTATAATTATAATTAACTATATTCTAGTGTTTGCTTTAATTCCAATAGGTTGCCAGTGTAGCATTGGAATTTGGAATTATTTTGATCATGATGAAGCGTGCAACTGTGTTGCAAGTTGTATAGAAAGTCCTTCGGAAGTGCTTGCTTTCAATTATATCATACTCAATTTTAACATTAAATTTATTATAATTTAACTTATCTTTGATAATGATGATATTTATTATTAGTTCTTTCAATTATATCATACTACATTTTAATATTTTATGTGATAAAATTTATTATATATTAAGTTTTTATCGATAATGATGCTATTTATTATTAGTTTATTAATAATATTTTAAGGAATTACATTTATTATAAATTAGTTTTTATAATATTTTAAGGAATTAAATTTATTATAAATTAGTTTTTATTGATAATGATGATATTTTTTAGTTTTTGTTTGTTTGTTTGTTGTAATGTTTTTTGATTTGATGGGCCACAACTTAGTATGTTTGGATTTAGATGTCGCCTCTTAAAGGTAGTCGAAGAAGTTTGATTTGGAGTAAGCTATTTACCCGAGGATTTGCACCAGGGCCCACCCAAGGCCGTCAAGTGATATCTTACTCCGTTACTGTTCCGTAGGATCGAGACTTATCAGATTCTGCTTCTTCTGGCGTTCGCCCAGCTGCTGCTGATCACATTCGCCTCCGCCTATACAACCCTACCGAATCCTTACATGATCGAGATCATTCGCTAGCAAAATCAAGATCTACCTTCATTCTGCATTATTTTTAACTAATTGCCCTCTGCGCCCTCCACTGCTACGGACTCCATCTCCCAGTCCCTGTGCTCGAGGATAAGATTTTGCACCCCACCTGTCTAGCATAGAGAATACAAAAGGCTTATAAGTTGTAATTCTCCCATTGGGTTTTATTATCCATATTATACTCGGATACCATGTTTCTAATTCCTCATCCTCTTCCCTGAATGTTGTTTAACAAGAAAATACCTCAATGTTGTTGCTATCATCCAGGGATTTTAGAGCACCAACCAAGGAACTTCCTCTGAAAATTGCTGAATCAAATTATGTATTTGGTTGTACAATTAGAATTGATATAATCTCAAAGTCTAGTCTCTCCTTGGATGTAATATACACTTTCACTCAAGACGGATATCATAACACACTTCAATATGTCTGATTTCTAATCAAATTGTTTTTCCTAGCAATTAGTCCATTCCTCAGATAAAAGGTTTGGAATTTCCACTTTGAATCTACGATGATCACATAAACAAACAAAAAATGATAATTAATAAATCAATAAAACAAAATGTGTTATATTAATAAATATTCTTTCTTTATAAAAACTTTTAATAAAAAATGGAACTTGAATATTATGCGAGGTAGAAAGTTTTTGAAATATATGATTAGTGCTTTCCTCTCCTCCTGTTGCAAACATTTCTCTTAATATTTATGTATTGCTCTCTTCAATTGTTTCAAGTTGCTTCAACCTAATGTATTTTTCACATTTACCTACCACAAATTTCTCAATTTCATGTTTCGCCATTAATTTCTTGAGAAAGTATTTGCCATTCTTCACGTCTCCCACCATCTTAGCATTTATTTGTAAAACGTTTTCGTCGTTGTCCTCTTCTTCTGGATCTGGATTTGAAATTTTTTCCAAGTTTAATGCTCTCCCCAAATCACTAAACAATAGAGTTGGTTAGAATTTATTTCCCCGACCATGCCATTACACATTTCCTTTTCCAATAAATTCATTGCTTCGCCAGACGAAATGCTTCTCATGTGATAGATTTAAATAGTCACTGGGCACCCTCTACGCACATCTATGTCACACGCAGTAAGTAGTAGCCTCACTTTCTTTGCTTTCTTCATATCCTTCGGCAAAAGTTGTCGAAGCTCAATTTTGCCCAACACATTATCAATGTAAATAAAAGCTATCACTTTTTCTAGCACATCGCCCAATGCTTGTTGTCCATCTTTTGGTGTTCTAATGTTTATAGTAGACTCTTGATGGGGATTAGACTTTTGACGCAGATGATAGAGTCGATCGAGCGTAGGGACTGGGAGATGGAGCCCGTAGCAGGGGAGGGCACGGGCATGGGCATGGCAACCAGTTAAAACAAATGCATAATGAAAGTAGATCCCGATTCTGCAAGGGAATGATCTCGATCATGTAAGGATTCTGCAAGGTTGTACAGGGGGAGGCGGATGTAATTAGCAGCTGAGCGAAAGCCGGAGAAAAAAACAGAATCTGGTACCTTTGGGTTGCGGTAACGGAGTAAGCTATCACTCGAAGGCGTTGGGTGGGCCCCTGTACAAATCATCGGGTAGATAGCTTACTCCTTTTGATTTAGGGCAGTTTTGCAAAACAAAACCTCTCTTGAACTTTTGCTCTACCAAAACTTAACATAATAATATTTATTATTAGTTTTATTTGTTAATATAAATTACTTTATAATAATTATGGTAAGAAAATTTTCAATTATATAAAAATAATAATAAATTTTACTCTATAAACGAAACTTTAATAAACATTTACCATTATAATATTGCTTTCAATTTATACCCCTTGAATATCGAAATTTAACTATAAAAGTCCAAAAACTACGGAAACGCATCTTTATAAATTCCACACAGACCACGAACTTTATTTTCAAATAAATATTTCAGAATGTCACCGAGACCGCGCAATTTAGTTTCAAATAAATATTTCAGAATGTCAAAGAGACCGCGAGCTTTGGTTTCAAATAAATATTTCAGAATTAAGAATGTTTGCTAATATTTAACCAATAAAATATGAATAAAAGACTTTGGAAGAAGAAAATCTTAAAAAGAGGTTAATCATGTTGTATTAAAGAACACTTTTAATGTTTGACATCCCAGTAGAGGTATATCCAACAAAATACGGAATGAAAAGAATTTAGAAGGGGAAAATTTTATTAAAAGAGGTAAATCGTGTTGGGTTAAATATACTTAATGAAGGTGTATGATAAGCTTCACATGTCATTAATACAAGTTCAAAAGTGTTTTCCACTTTCCCCTTTTTCTTTATCTTGGTATTTGAAAGTTTGAGCCTTATTATTTTGGATGCATAGAAGAAAGGCAAGATAAAAGGGATTCAAATTTCATCGTTTGTCTATTACACACTCTCTTTTTGTTGATGATGTTATATTGTTTGGGATCAGAACATTTGGTGAATGACAAGATTATAAGGAAGCACTTGATCTTTTCTGCTCAACTACTGGCATGTCCATTAGTCTTGAAAAATCCTCCTTCCTGTATAATGATGTGGAGGTGGAAACTAGGGAACACATTGCTTCCATCCTTCCCTATAAAATGGATCCCCTAACTACATGCTTCAAATACCTGGGGTATCGTCTCAAACCTCTTGGGTATCGTACTAATGATTGAAGATGGATCATTAACATGTTTGAAAAAAGAATCAGTAATTGGGCTTATAGATTATTGTCTCTTGGTGGAAGGATGATTCTTGTCAGATTTGTTCTCTCTAGGCTTGCGGTATATTGGTTTGCTCTTGCCTGCCTACCAAAATCTATCATGAACTGTCTTAGACGCTGCATTTTTACATTTCTTTGGGGCAACACTGATGGTAGACAGAAGATGTACTTAGTGGACTGGCACACTATTTCCAAACCTCATGAATATAGTGGATGGAACATTAAAAATCTTGAATGGTTTGGTTTGTCACTTAGATTGAAAAGTCTTTGGATGGTTTTGAATGGCAGAGGAACTTAGAGCTGCATTATTGTTCACAAATATCTTAAGAATTTATCTGTGGACTATTGGCTGCGCAAACAACACTTTCTTGTACAAGGCACATCCTATTTTTGGAATGGTTTCATTAGATCTCTCTCTTGGATTAGTACTTGTCAACTAGGTTGGAAGGTAGGTGATGGTAGTCGCATTAGACTGGGGATTGATCCCATAGCGGGTCTGATCTCTTCCTTCTTGCTCCCGGAGGGAATCAGGGATTACTTATATGATTAATGGTATCTCACACCTCAACCAGGCCCGAAATCTTGACCCTGTTGCTAACTTTTAGTTTTACTGGCTAACAACAGATGATTTGGATCTCAAAAGAGATCGAGATCTCCACTCTCCATGTCTATGGGGACTCATCTGTCATCATCAATTGGGAAAATGAAAAGGCAACACTCACATCCCTTGATCTTGATTCCTGGTGCCTCAACATTGTTGAGCTCAAAGCATATTTTCTCATGTTAGACTTCCAGCGTGTCTATAGATAACACAATGAGAGGGCATATAGTTTATCCAAGGATGTGCTCCCCATGGCCACTGACCTTCTTTCCTTCACAAAATACTACGAAGGATTAGCTATTGGGGAAGATAAGCTTCAACTATTCTAAAGTTGAGCTTGTTCATTCTACTCCTTGAACCATTATGATATTTAGAGTATGAATGCTTGAGTTATTATAGAGTATCATTTTGGATAGTTATGGTTGACATTGGTCACCTTTGAGAGTTTGATATTAGTACTCTTCCTTGAGCACCTTCTTGGATAAACTTATTTGGGCTTTTTTTGTTTTCTCTATGGACACATTTGGACAACTCTTGCGTCTTTTTTATGTTGGATGATGGATGGTGTAAACTATGTATCTTCATTCTCTTATGATAGGCATGCTCATGAGATTAGCCCTCTGGCTTAGTATTGAATGATATACTATATCTTGGGATGTAACCAATTACCTTTGATTCAAATTGAATAACAAGGAACAACTATTTTTCTTCTATAAAAAAAAAGTTCAAAAATGTTATGTATTTGTTGTTTTTTAACAAAATAAACCCACCCTATGTTATTGTAAATATTCCATAGGCCCATGTTCTCATGACTCAATCTAGGTTCAAGATGTTCTTATAGGGTCGCTTACCCTTTTAACCAAGACAAGATGTCCATTTCAAGTATTGAACTCGAGTGGGGAGGCATTTATTCTCTCCTCTTACCACTCGAGACACCCTTACTTGACCTCTAGTTCTATGTTATAAGGATTTCTGTGAGACTTTTAAGAGAAGAAGTTTAGTGCCGAGTCCTTAAAAAGAGAGAAGAATCACTCTTTGATTTCACATGAGGGGCACATTTGTAATGAATATAAATTGTTTTTTATTTGAGAGTTAAAGAATAAATTAGCGTATTTGTAATGAATATAAATTATTTTTTATTTGAGGGTTAAAGAATAAATTAGATCAATAAAATGGTTTCAAGGAATATGTTACGTATCAATGCAAAGATGATGGAACAAACTATGAGTTGGGCTTGGGGTACTTTAAAAATGCAAGGCAATTAGTATCTAATTTACCTTGGAGGTTTAATAAACGCGTAATAAACCTATTGCTAAAGTCAAGATATAAATTAGAGTAGTATGGACGACATGGATTGTGTTACACCAAAAATATGTTCATAAGATGAGTATCTGCCTAAATACCTAGAGTATTGCTGCCAAAAGGCCTGGAAAGAGGATTTTCCTTTTAGAAGACCAATTTTAGTGACACCGATGCACCCTGGTTTTTTACAGTAGGCATCATAATAGTTCTACACTGGTTGCACATAGACAATAAGCATCAACGACACTCCTTGACTTTGCGTAGAGAGCGTCGCCTCTTCCTGACACAACTTTCTTGTGTATAAGGTGCATCAACGCTCGTAAAAAGAAAACAAGAGAATGATCGAGAGCCTTTTAGAAGAAATCCCTCATGGAGGATTATCCCAACAAACCTGCATAAGTGGCAGTCGAGCCCCTAACCTCTTGGGATGATCCCTTAGTCTTCTCCCAAGAATCCTCAACTCCCTTCATCCCCTTTGTCCTATAAATACAAGCTCACCCTCGTTGTTGAGGGAGGACCAAGAAAGCACCCATATGCTGTTGAAATATTTCTAGAAATTGAGAGGAAAAGGTTGAGATCTTGAGGTAAAAGGCTAGTTGGAAGAATCACAGCACCAAGGCTTCATGGTTGTAATTTCTCCCTCCTTATTGTTAATACATTAATGATCTTCTTTTCCATTAATGATGTGTAATTTCGTTTATAACAATTCGCCTTGGTTAATTGTTCAGATATATCGTATCATCTTATGTTTCCACTTGTTTCTTGTTTGTTTTGATCCTTTTGCAAACCTTCTCTTCATCAACAGGGTTGCAAGAGATTCAAGCTAACGAGAACAACCTTTAGTTCAAGGTGAGGAATCTTTTATTCAAGTGATTTGATAAATCTAGTTTTCATTTCTATTCTGCTTTGTTCTAGATCTAAACTATTTAGACTAGGGAAACAATCTATGCCCGTATTGATCGAGTTTTTCCGTAAAAAAATTGGCGATTCCATTGGGGAAAAGATCATAGTTTTTGGTTTGTTTTCATTATAATTTTTAATTACTTTTTGTTCTCTCAAGGGTGTTAAATTCACCTTATTTCTATTATACTTTGCTTCTCAAGGTCATTTATTGATCCTATGAATCCTCGATTTATTCACTGCTAGTTGAATTTGTGGGTAATTCTTGTCTTTTTATTTCTAATTTGCGTTGGACGCACTTGGGTAATGTTTTCTCAACATCTTTGGTTCTCTGACGCTTCTTGTGTATAGTGACAGAGCATCACTGATGCTTATTTTAAGTTTGCATAAGGTGTCGCCAACGCTACTTTATTGATGTATTTGTAACTTCGGAAGATATTCTGATGTGTATTATCATTGTATGTTGTTGTACCTCCATTGGGGATGTGTTTACCCCCTTGTGGGATGTCTTAATTATGTATATACCTTCAGGTACAACCTCCATTGTAAGTCGGGGCAATAGTCCCCAGTGTAACATCATGTAATGTGTATTTGGAGCCTCTCTGGGAGAAGTCGACCCTGTTAGGGAAGACATGTGGGCCCTAGTCTTATGTTTGGTCATTGACTTGAAAGGTATAAATAGGGAGTAGCTCTTCCTCATTTATACACACCTCACACTCTTAAGTTCGCATGAGAGAGAGAGAGAGAGACAAAGGGAGGAGAGATAAATAGCTCTTGAATACTTCTTATTATTGTTTTTCATCATCTTACTATTCTGAAGAAGTTTGCGGGGTTTTCTCCTTTATGGTTTCCCTGGTGAAAATATTTGTGTCTTGTGTATCTCTTATATCTTATGCATCTACCTGTACTTGTTATTCTTTCAGAGAAAGATCCTAATCAAGTTAATAAGATCTATAAAAACTAACACGGTATCAAAGCCTCTCTAAAAGAAGGCACTGTGCAGCTATAGACCCTAGGGCTTCCTAGTTCAAGGTGTTCTCTCCACAGATCATAAAGAAAAGAGGAATTCTAACTCGCTTCAGTAGGGCGCATATTTTGGTGGAGACAGTTTCTGAATTGAAGAAGTTTCATTTTGACCCTGTCACTAGTGCCAAGAGGAATTAGGGCATCAATTTTTGGAGGCTCCCCACCTCAATTTTCAGAAAGTGACCTAGCTAAGCAACTCGCCTAAAGGAGGCACATATTTCTATACAAACAAAATTCCCAAGCTCCAAGTTTGGAAACTTAGGGTTTCTTTGGAAAACCCTAGGCCAGCCAGCTCTGGAACCAGGTCGAACACCTCAAATAGCTAAGATATAAATCTTTTCTATTTCCATTTGAGGTTCTCATTTGAAAATATGACTCATCATACTCAGCTTGAGGACAGGCTTGGAGGGGTTGATAACTTTTGAGCATGGAAGTACATAATCTCCCTAATCCTTGAAGAGAATGATTTGGATCAGTTCATCAATGAAGAAGTTCCAGAACCAGAGGGAGATGAGGCTAAGGATTCTCATAAGAGAAGCATGGCTAAGGCTAAGAGAATCATTGTAGATTATATTAAGTATCACCTCATCCCCCACATGTCTTCATTCAAGACACCAAAATAAGTGTATGATGCTTTGACAAAGATGGTCGAAGGAAATAACATCAACCGGGAGATGCCTTTGAGACACCAATTGAAGAATGTGAAGATACAAGACTCCGATATTGTATAGTCTTACTTCAAAAGGGTTGCTCAAATCAAAGAACAACTTGAAGTGGTCGAAGAAAATGTCGAAGAAGGAGAAATTTTAATGACTACCTTGAATGGTCTCCCTAGATCATGGGAATCATTCATTCAAGGAATTTTTGCAAGAAGGAAGCTGATATCTTCCAGCAGACTTTGAGAAGAATGTGCACAAGAAGAATCTATACTTGCGATAAGAGAATAAAATATGGGAGAAACTAATGATCACTCTCTCACAGTTCACACTAGGAAGAACTTCAAGAAGAAGGAGAAATTTCATCACCATAAGAAGAAGGAAAAGAAACCGAAGAAGAACAAAAGAGATACTTCAAATGTTCGATGCTACATTATGGTGAAAAGGGACACTTTGCAAAAGATTGTCCCATCAGGAAAAGGCGACACCATGCTCATGTTTTCGAAGATGATGAACCAACCAAAAAAATATTCAGATGGGAGAATGATGATTCAAATGAAGAGTATGTGCTAATCTCAGCACTTACTGGCACTATCTCACATGGAAGCAATGATTGGATTGTGGATAGTGGACCTTATAAACATATGACAAGATACAAGGAATCATTCATTAATATGTCTGAACATGACTCATCTCACAAGGTGAAACTTGGGGATGACTATCAATACCCCATAAAAGGGAGCGAAGAAGCTTCATACAAGCTTAACTCCGGGAAATCCTTAAAGATGAAGGATGTGCTATATGTTCTAGGATTGAGGAATAATCTTCTTTCCATTTATGCACTAGATGTAAAAGGGATCAGGGTTTCTTTTGTCGATGGCCAAGTTTTGATGTCGTTGATGTATTTGTAACTTCAGAATGTCTTCATCTATGTATCTTATGTATTGTAACCCAATGTTTATTCCGGGATGTATCTATAATATAATTGAGTCATATGGATCAATAATGTAAACAAGTCATGTCAAGTCATAGTGGGTAACCCTCCGATTGTTTAAGGGTTAAAGTCCCCGCAGTTCCGGGGCACTAGGGTTATTAGACTCTCCTAGTAGAGGTCAGCCCTGGTAGGATTTTAGTCATGTTAGGATTAGTATAAATAGAGAACTGGAGTCTCTATTTAACACACAACTCATCCACACTCAAGTGTAGCGCATAGTTGAGGAACGAAAAGACACTGGGGCTGGATAAGAAGAAGTTTACTGCTGTTGGGATATCACTTATTGTTTTGGTGTTGATTCTATCTCTGAGGAGGTTGCGGGGTTTTCTCCTTTATGGTTTCCCCGAGGAAAAACAATGTGTTCATTGTCTCTTGTGTTTGATTGCTGTACTTGTTATTCTCTTAGTTAAAGATCCTAATAATGCTAGCTTAAAGTTGAAAAACTAACATGGTATCAGAGCTAACCTGAAAAGAAGACACTGTGCAACTACGGGAACTAGGGCTTCCTAGTTTGTGGATCTTCCTCCACATATTTTCAGCAAAAGTAAGGTGGAATAACTCTCCTCCTTAGGGCGCATCTTTCTGTTGAAGCAGAATCCAATTCTGAGGTTTTTCAATTTTGGACCTGACACTGCTGCGGGAAATTAGGGCTTTTCACAGAAGAGGATTTTTTCAGTGAGCCCAGGCCTGGATTGATATCCTCCCCAAAATCGAAGTTAGGGACAAGTTTCAAGGCATTTGGGTGGATAGAACTCCGAAAAAGCAAAACCCTAATTTGCTCCTTAACCAGCTCTGCAGGATTTCAGCTCAAGTTTCAGATCTGACATCTTGAACCTGGTAAGATCTAAAATATTTTGTATTTCCATTTGAGGTTCTCTGCTAAGATGTCTCATCATACCAAGCTTGATGAAAAGATTGAGGGAGCTGATAACTTCCGATCCTGGAAGTATAGGATCTCCCTGGTCTTGGAAGAGAATGAATTAGACTCCTACATTCATGAGGAGGTTCCAGTTCCAGATGGAGATGAGGCAAAGGCCTTACATAAGAAGAATATGGTTATGGCAAAGAGGATCATTTCTGATTCTATCAAGGATCACCTTATCCCGCAGGTGTCCTCTCTCAAGACACCTAAAGCTATGTTTGATGCCCTAACCAAATTGTTTGAAGGGAAGAACACAAACCGGAAGATGACTTTGAGGAATCAACTGAAGAATTTGAAGATTCATAATGTAGAGACTATCCAGTCCTACTTCACAAGGGTCTCTCAGATCAAGGAACAATTAGAAGCTGTTGATGAAGAAGTGGAAAATGCAGAGATTGTGATGACTACTTTGAATGGCCTTCCTAGGTCATGGGATTCTTTCATCCAAGGAATCTATGCTAGAAAGAAGCTAGTAAAGTTCAACAGACTATGGGAAGAGTGCTCTCAAGAAGAAGCTCGGATAGCAGCTCAAGAAGAGAAAATGGGAAATGAAGATCAATCTCTCACAGTTCACTCCAAGAGAGGTAGAAGAAAAACTCAACACTTCAAAGGTAAGAATCCTCATCATAGAGATAACAATAGAAAGGACCCATCTAGATTAAGATGTTATGCATGTGATGAAATAGGACACTTTTCAAAAGACTATCCTAAGAACAAGGTCCACTCTCATAAGAAGAAGGGGAACAAAAGAAGACATCATGCTCATGCTACAGAGGACGATGAACCATCCAGAAGAGATCCAAATATGAAAGTGAAGATTCTTCAAGCAAGGATGAATATGTTTTGATCTCCGCTCTCACAAGTAATATTACTCATGGTAGTGATGATTGGCTTATTGATAGTGGGGCTTCCAAACATATGACTGGATTCAAAGAATCCTTTGTGAGACTGTCAGAACATGAATCACCTCATAAGGTGAAGCTAGGAGATGACTACCAATATCCAATAAAAGGTAGTGGGGAATCTTCATATAAACTAGACTCTGGTAAGTCTCTAACAATGAAAGAAGTATTGTTTGTGCCAGGACTCAAGAAGAACCTTCTCTCCATATTAGCATTGGATGCAAAAGGAATGAGAGTTGCATTCATAGATGGTCAAGTCATCATGTGGCCAAGAGGAAAGACTATCGATGATGCAGTGGTGATTGGAGAATAAGAAGGAGGATTGTACAAATTGAAGGGCCATCTAGAACAAGCCTTGATCCATGACACAGTAGAGCCAAATGAGCTTTGGCATAGAAGGCTTGCACATGTGCATTACAGAGCACTACCTATTGCAAGCAAAGTTGTTGAAGGTCTTCCAGAATTCCAAGCAAAACATGATGGGGTCTACAAAGGATGTGCGAGAGGAAAGAATACAAAGAATACATTCCCCAATAGTGAAAGCAAAGCCAAAGGAATACTAGAAATCATCCACTCTGATGTATGCAGTCCGATGTCATCAAACTCTCTAAGAGGGTATGCATACTATGTTTCTTTTATTGATGATTTTTCTAGGAAGACATGGGTTTACTTAATGAAGAACAAAGATGAAGTATTCAGCAAATTCAAGGAATTCAAAGCCTTGATCGAGAACCACACTAAAAATAAGATCAAGATTTTTCAATCAGATAATGGTGGAGAATTCACTTCGAATGAATTCAAAGAACTATGTAAAGAATCAGGGATTTAGAGGGAGTCGTCCACTCCTTATAATCCACAACAGAATGGGACTACGGAACGGAAAAACAAAACTATCATGGAAGCTGCAAGAGCCATGATTCATGATCAAGATCTTCCTATGCATCTTTGGGTGGAAGTTGCCAGAACAGTGGTATATGTACAGAACCGTACTCCACATAGAGTACTCGAGAACAAGACTCCTGAAGAAGTCTTCTCTGAAAAGAAACTAGAAGTTAGCCATCTCAGAATATTTGGCTGCACTGTGTACATTCACATTCCAAAAGAGAAGAGAACAAAATTAGATCCTTCAGGAAAGAAGGATATATTTGTGGGATACTCTGAAAGCTCGAAGGCTTATAGAATATATTTTCCAGGATACAAGAATATTGACATTAGCAGGGATGTGACATTTGATGAAGACATAGCTTACAACAAATCCAGAAAGAGACCTACTGAAGAACCTGAAGAAGCATAAGCACCCAGAATTCATGATACAACCATGAACGAAGAAGATCAAGAAGAAGATCGAGATTTCGAAGAACGACAAAGGCATGTAGATCCACCTCTGGAGAATAATCCTCATAAGAAGAAACCTGCTTAGGTACGTGAACTTATCCAAGGTGCAAAAAGATATGGGGCTCCAGAAGAGAATCACAGAGAAAGAAAGAGGAAAAGATCCTACTCCAGGTATGTAGCCTTACTATGTGATTTTATTGATAAATAACCTTCCAGTTACGAAGAAGCGGTAGAAGGGAAAGAATGGAAGGATGCTATGATCGAAGAATACCAATCGATCATGAAGAATGATGTTTGGGATGTTGTTCCAAGACCAAACGGGAAGTCAGTTGTAACTTCCAAATGGATCTACAAGATCAAGCATGCTGCAGACGGTAGCATTGAGAAATATAAAGCAAGATTTGTAGCTCGGGGTTTCTCTCAGAAAGAAGGAATAGACTATGAAGAAACCTTTGCACCTGTAGATAGATACACTTCCATCAGATCAGTACTTGCTCTGGCTATAGTGATGAAATGGAAGATACACCAGATGGATGTCAAGACTGCTTTCTTGAATGGTGTAGTGGAAGAGGAAGTGTATGTAGAACATCCACTCGGTTTTGAGACACATGACATGGAGTCTCATGTGTGTAGATTGAAGAAAGCCCTGTATGGTTTGAAATAGGAACCCATGACCTGGTACGACAGAATTGACATCTTTCTATCCAGTTTGGGCTTTACCAAGAGTAAAGAAGATTCCAACCTTTACTACAAGGTTGAGGATGGAAACCCAGTGATGCTTCTACTATATGTAGATGATCTATTTCTGACAGGTACGGATGGGTTGATTGCTGATACAAAGAGAAAGCTTGCTGCTGAGTTCAAAATGAAGGACTTGGGGATGATGCATTACTTTCTAGGTATGGAGCTGTGGTAGAGTATAGATGGAATCTTCCTTGGACAAGGGAAGTATGCAGTAGAGATCCTGAAGAGCTTTGGGATGATGGACTGCAAGGCTATGGCCACACCTATGGCATCGAACCTGAAGCTATTGAGTGATGCTTAATCAGAGTCGATTGATGCTATGATGTATCGTTAGATGATTGGATCATTGATGTACCTGATGAACACGAGACCAAACATTTGCTTTGCTGTGAACACTTTGAGCCAGTTCTTGACAGATCCGAGAAATGTTCACTTGATTGCTGCAAAGCATATTCTGAGGTACCTAAGGGGTACAGTTGATTATGGGCTCAAGTACGATGCAAATCAGAAGATTAACCTGGAGGTTTATGTTGATTCAGATTGGGCAGGCAGTGCCATCGATAGGAAGAGCACTTCAGGGTGTTGCTTCAGTATGGGATCAGGTGTGATCTCTTGGTTTAGCAGGAAGCAATCCTGTGTGGCACTGAGTATAGCTGAAGCAGAGTATGTCGTAGCTTGTTTAGCTAGTTGTGAGGCAGTATGGCTGCAGAAGCTACTGTTTGTTATATTTGATCTCCAGTTGGATGCTACTTGTATACATTGTGACAACCAAAGTTGCATGAATTTGTCAGAGAATCCAGTGTTCCATGACAAGTCGAAGCATATCGAGATCAAGTACCACTATATCAGGGATATGGTGCAGAAGGGAGCAGTGAAGCTCCAGTATGTTGTGACGAAGGAATAGATAGCTGATGTGTTGATGAAGCCATTGGCTAGGGTGAAGTTCGAGTACTTCAGGGAGAATCTTGGTGTTCTCCAGATCGAGGTTTCCTCCAAGGGAAAGTGATGAGTCCCATAGCCATTCTGACATGGTGAGAGGATTGGTTCCTTCCATGGTCAGATGTAAGGGCTAAGCCATTCTGTCATGGTGAGAGGATTGGTTCCTTCCATGACAGATAAGAGTGCTGAGATCAGTAGCCATTCTGACGAGTAGGCTAGTTGTAAGGGCTGAACCATTCTGCCATGGCTAAAGGATTAAGTTCCTTCCATGTAATATGTGAGTGTTGGCCATTTCGACGAGCAGGTCGGATGTAAGGGCAATTGCCATTCTCTAGGAGAACGGAGGCACCTGGTCAGTTACCAGGTAGCTCAGTCGAGGAGGACTGGGGGCCATTCTGATATGACTGTAGGATTGGTTCCTACAAGATTAGATGTGACTGCAAGCCCTTCCATAATTGTGAGTAGGATGTGTTCCCGCCTGGATGGATGTAAGTGCAAAGCCTTTCCATCACTATGAGCATGATGTGTTCTCGCCTGGATGGATGTAAGTGCAGAGCCTTTCCATCATTGTGAGCAGGATGTGTTTTCTCCTAGATGGATGTAAGTGCAGAGCCTTTCCATCATTGTGAGAAGGATGTGTTCCCGCCTGGATGGATGTAAGTGCAGAGCCTTTTCATCGGTGTGAGAAGGATGTGTTCCCGCCTAGATGAATGTAAGTGCAGAAATATTTCATCATTGTGAGCAGGATGTGTTCCATCTTGGATGAGAGTCTTCCATCATTGTGAGTAGGATGTGTTCCGGCCTGGATGGAAGTGCAGAAATCTTTCATCATTGTGAGAAGGATGTGTTCCAACCTGGATGAGAGTCTTTCATCATTGTGAGTAGGATGTGTTCTAGCCTAGATGAAAGTGAGAAAATCTTCCATCATTGTGAGTAGGATGTGTTCCAGCCTAGAGGAAGTACATAACTCTTCCATCATTGTGAGTAGGATGTGTTCCAGCCTGGATGGATGTGAGTACTGTGCCTTTCTGACTAGTAGGTCAGATATAAGTGCTGAAGAAGATCTACATGGAGGATAGGCCTACAACCAGCATGAAAAAGGGATGGATCTGTAGAACTTACTGTGATGAGAAGAATCATGAGATAGCACCAAGGATGATCCAGATTGAGTGATGATCTAGATCCAATGATGATCCAGATTGAGTGATGATCGAGATCCAGTGATGATAGCTAGTGATGATCCAGATTGAGAGATGATCCAGATCCAGTGATGATGCCTCATGATGATCCAGATCGAGAGATGATCCAAATCCAGTGATGATGTCCCATGATGATCCAAATCGAGAGATGACCTAGATCCGATGACTTGAAGACGAAGATGACTTGAAGACTCAGAAAACTTGAGATATAGATGATGAGATGATTCATTTGATACAGAGAAGAAGACTAGTGCTGAAAATTGTGTCGAAAGAATACCTTCCTAGTTAAGAGGGAGTGTTGATATATTTGTAACTTCAGAATGTATTCATCTATGTATCTTATGTATTGTAACCCGATGTTTATTCCGGGATGTATCTATAATATAATTGAGTCATATGGATCAATAATGTAAACAAGTCATGTCAATTCATAGTGGGTAACCCTCCGATTGTCTAAGGGTTAAAGTCCTTGTAAGTTCCGGGGCACTAGGGTTATTAGACTATCCTAGTAGAGGTTGGCCCTGGTAGGGTTTTAGCCATGTCGGGATTAGTATAAATAGAGAACTGGAGTCTCTATTTAACACACAACTCATCCACACTCAAGTGTAGCGCATAGTTGAGGAAGGAGAAGACACTGGGGCTAGATAAGAAGAAGTTTACTGCTGTCGGGAGATCACTTACTGTTTTGGGGCTTTTACTGTTTTGGTGCTGATTCTATCTCAAAGGAAGTTGAGGGGTTTTCTCCTTTATGGTTTCCCCGAGGAAAAACACTGTGTTCATTGTCTCTTGTGTTTGATTATTGTACTTGTTATTCTCTCAGTTAAAGATCCTAATAATGCTAGCTTAAAGTTGAAAAACTAACAGATGTGGCCTAGAGGAAAGACAATAGAGGATGCAACATTTATTGGAGAAGAAGACGAAGGCTTGTACAAGTTGAAGGGACATTCTGAACAAGCACTAGTTCATGATTCGATTGAACCAAGTGAACTATGGCACAGAAGGCTTGCACATGTGTAGTACAGGGCACTACCGATGGTAAGAAAAGCAGTCTCAGGACTTCCAGAGATCCAGGTAAAGCATGAAGGTATTTGCAAAGGATGTGCACAAGGAAAGAATGCAAAGAAGAAATTTCCCAGTAGTGAGAGAAAGGACAAAGGAATACTAGAGATAGTACACTCGGATGTATGTGGACCCATGTCCTCCAGTTCATTAAGCGGGTATGTGTACTATGTTTCCTTTATAGATTATTTCTCATGGAAGAATTGGATATATTTGTTCAAAGGGAAAAGTGAAACAATCCTCAATAGAATGGGGTTGTAGAACGAAAGAACCAAACCATCATGGAGGTAGAAAAATATATGCTGCATGATCAGGATATTCCTATGCACCTTTGGGAGAAGGAAGTAAGAACAACTGTGTATGTGCATAACTGTACTCCTCATTGAGTACTTAACAATAAGACTCCTGAAGAGGATTTCTCAGGAGAGAAACTAGAATTCAGCCATTTGAGAATATTTGGATGCCCATTGTACATACATATCCCAAAGGAGAAAATGACTAAGCTTGATCCTTCTGGGAGGAAGGGTGTCTTCGTAGGATACAATGATACATAAAAGGGCTGCCAAATATACTTCACAGGATTCAAGAATATTGAAATCAATAGATATGTAACCTTTGATGAAGACTCAACATACTTCAGATCTAGGAGGACACCCATCGAGGAGTTTGAGGAACGTGAAGAGACGAGAGGCCGAGATATGGAAATTAGAGAAGTAGTTCCGGAGGACCATTAAGATCACGACATGATAGAACCACAAGACCCAAAATAGACATTCCTTGAGAAGGACTCCCACAAGAGGAAACTAGGATGGTCACGAGAGCTCATACAAGAAGATGAAAGGTATGGCGCTCCATAAGGAATACATAGAGAGAGAAAAAGGGAAAATCCCTACAATAGCTATGTGGCTCTGTTATGTGACATCATTGACAGAGAACCTTCCACCTATGAAGAGGCTACGTAACATAAATAATGGAAGGATGCAATGATCAAATAATATCCGTCTATCATGAAGAATGATGTTTGAGAGATTGTTTTGATATCAAAAAATAAGTATGTCATGAATTCAAAGTGGATCTACAAGATAAAGCATGTTGTATATGGAAACATAGAGAAATATAAGGTGAGATTCATAGCACGAGGCTTCTCATAAAAAGAAGGCATAGACTATGAAGAGATATTTGCACCCATGGAAAGGTACACTTCCATTAGGACCATACTTGCTTTGGAAGCAATTATGAAATGGAAAATACACTAGATAGATGTCAAGATAGCTTTCTTGAATGGTGTAGTCGAGAAGAAAGTGTACGTGGAATAGCCACTAGGAATCGAGACACATGATAGGAAGACCCATGTGTGCAAATTGAAGAAGGACTTGTATGGATTGAAACAAGCACCGAGGACATGGTATGACATGATGGATATATTCTTAATGAGCTTAGGATTTACCAAGATAAAAGCAGAATCCAACCTCTACTTCAAGGTGGAAGACGAAAGATCAGTGATACTCCTACTATATGTCGATGAATTGTTTCTAACAAGCGAAGAGGAATTCATTATAGATGCAAAGAGGAGACTTGCTATGGAGTTCGAGATGAAATACCTAGGTATGATGCACTACTTCTTAGGCATGGAGGTGTGGTAGAGTGTCGATGGGATATTCCTTGGTTAAGGAAAATATGCAGTGGATATTCTGAAGAGATTCAGAATGATGGACTGCAAGGAAACGGGCACACTTATAGAATCTAACTTGAAGCTTCTGAGTGATGCTTCATTTGAGAAGTTCGATGCCATGATGTATCTTCAGATGATTGGCTCATTGATGTATCTGACTAATAGGAGACCAGACATATGCTTTGCGGTGAACACCCTGAGCCAGTTCCTGATGGATCTGAGACATGTTTACCTGTAGCTGTAATGCATATACTGAGGTACCTAAAAGGTACAGTGGATTATGGGATCAAATATGATGTGAATCAAAATATTAACCTACATGGTTATGTTTATTCATATTGGAAAGGTAACATCATTGACAGGAAGAGCACCTCAGGTTGTTGCTTCAGTTTGGGATCTGGCATGATCTCCTCGTTCAATAGGAAGCGATCATGTGTGGCACTGAGTACAACCAAGGAAGAGTATGTTTCCTCTTGCTCGGCTAGTTGCAAGGAAGTGTGGCTTCGAAAGCTACTGCCTGACTTGTTTGATATCTAGTTGTATGTGACTTGTATCTTTTGCAACAATCAGAGTTGCGTGAAGTTGTCGAAAAATCCTGTTTTCCATGACAAGTCGAAGCAATCGAGATCAAGTTCCAGTATATCAGAGACTATGGTGCAGAGAGGAGCAGTGAAGCTCCAGTACATGGAAATAGAGGAGAAGATAACCAATGTGTTAACAAAGCCTCTTACAAGAGTGAATTTCAAGTACTTCACAGAAAGACTTGGTGTGATCCAGATTGAGATCCGTAGAAAGAGGGAGTGATGTGTTCTAGAATAACTAGAGAGACAGGTTGTCTGAGCGTAAAATACTGGAGAAGCTCGTAGGTTTCTCATATTTAATCAACCCGGTAGGTTGTCCTTGAATGTGAGTCAGTCCTTGCAAAGCTCGCAGATTATCCTTGGATGTAACAAGTCCTGATATGTTATAGAAGAATTATATCTCACATGGGAAATGAGACAGGTTGTTCAAGCGGGAAAATCTTGGTGCAGTAGGATGCTTAGATGAAATTAGTCTTGTAGGTTGTCCTCAAATGTAATTAGTCCTGGAAAATCTCGCAGGTTATCCTTTGACGTAATCAATCCTGTGATGGGTTATCCGAATGTAAAAATGAGACCTGACACGGTACGTAGGTTATTAGGATGTAATACGCCCCATAGGTTTTTTGAGTGTAAAAATGAGACCTAGTGTGGTATGCAGGTTACTCGAATGTAATATTCCCTGGAGGTTATCTGAATGGAAAATATCTTGGACGCAGGTTGTTCAGATGTAATCCCTTGAGGTTGACCTAGAACGTAAAATATCCTGATGCAGCAAGTTGTTGGGTCATAATCAGTCCTTACATATATATCCATATATGTGTGTTCCCATGTTGAGATGATAAGGTCATGAAGCATGAGAGGTGCACCTAGGCGATTCTATGATAGAACACAGGTCAACTATGGATTCTTTGTTTGTTCATTTTGTTTTTTCTTGTGCAGGACAAAAGAAATGATCTAGATACGACGAGAAGAATGTAGAAGATACAGGTTATTGTCATGGAAATGTAAATAAGGTCCTGAACAGTTCCTATGTGATGGATTGATTGAGATGTGATGAAGACTTGGAAGAGGACTAGGCGTACATCCAGAATGAAAAAGGGATGGATCTGTATAAACTTCTGATGACATATAGTATGGTACGATGATAACTCTATGACTCCGTGATGATGACTCCACGATGAAGACCTGACCAGATGCATTGATGACTAGAGAGAATACCTTTCTAGTTAAGAGGGAGTGTTGATGTATTTGTAACTTCGGAAGATATTCTGATGTGTGTTATCATTGTATGTTGTTGTACCCCATTGGGGATGTGTTTACACCCTTGGGGGGTGTATTAATTGTGTCTATACCTTGAGGTACAACCTTCATTGTAAGTCGGGGCAATAGTCCCCAGTATAACATCATGTAATGTGTATTTAGAGCCTCTGTGGGAGAAGTCGGCCCTATTAGGAAAGACATGTGGGCTCTAGTATTATGTTTGGTCAGTTACTTGAAAAGTATAAATATGGAGGTGCTCTCCCTTATTTATACACACCTCACACTCTCAAGTTCAAATAAGAGAGAGAGAGAGAGAGAGAGAGAGAGAGAGAGAAAGGCAAGAGAGGTGAATAGCTATTGAACACTTCTTATTACTGCTTTTGATCATCTTACTATTCTAAATACGTTTTCGGGGTTTTCTCCTTTATGGTTTCCCCGGTGAAAATATTTATGTCTTGTGTATCTCTTATATCTTATGAATCTAGATGTACTTGTTATTATTTCAGACAAATATCCTAATCAAGTTAATAAGATCTAGAAAAACTAACACATTTCCTTGTGTACAGAAAGCATTGGACAAGGGCGAAGGCATTGGTGCAAATCAGCAGGATGCGTTGAGGTAAGTGTTCAGTGACCCTTTTACTCAGTTAGTCATTTTGGATTTGAATTTGGTATTTGGGAATATGCACTGTGTATTGTAGTCTATATATTGGATAGGATTGGATCTAAGTCAATATTTTGATTGATCTTGAAAGATATATTTTGCAAAAGTTTCATGGGTTTGATATTTTGGGGTTTTGAAAATTTTGTCTTGGGTTCATAGTCTGTTCTTATAGATATATTTGAATTGTATGTATTCATAAAATAAAATTTTGTAGCTTTTGTATACATTTATAAGAAGAACTTTTGCGTGTTTCCTTTTATTTCCAAAAAAAAAACTAACTTGATTTCCTTTACTTTCAATTAGTATTTGAATTTTAGATTCACAAAGCAAATGAAAAAAATTCTTTTGATCTTTTCACATAATCGGGCATTGTAAATTTAAGAATCCTAGTCAGTTTTTCTTTTATCTTACTAGAGATCTATTTTTAGTGAAGTATAAAGACCTTGTGTGTTTGTATTTTGGTCTCAAATTTTGAAGGATTTGATTTTGATTGTGTGTTTTGGGAAAATAACTTCTTACTCTCTTATTACATAGGGAATACATTGAAAGAGAAAGTAAATACTTGCACTTCATCTTTGCATGGTTTATGAGTCGAGTCTTCACATCATTTTTTCCACCTAACTATAAAAAGATAAAATCAAGCGTTATTTAGGGTAAATTTTTTTAGCAAGATTGTGTGCTAGGTTAGAGACATTTTCCATCATATTTAAAGCTAGGATCTATCATTATTTGCATGCACTAAATACCAAGGGTTGCGTAGTTCCTTTACGTACTCGTTGGTATATAGAAAGGTATTTCACATACTTTTATAGTATATAGAAAGATTCTTTTACGTACTTGATGGTATATAGGAAGGACCCTTTCAAATGATTGTGCATTAGAAAACACTACTACAGATTTGAGCTCCCACATACCTTACGTATATCAAGAGACACCATTAGGATCCTAAGACCAATTGCTATCAGTCGTCTTGTCGAAGCAATACACCGAGAATAGCACGCTGGGAGCTAATAAGCACGTATTGTCCAAGTAGTCAGGTATACATGAAAGGGTATGGTCCCAATCCTTCTTGTCACATATCACTGTTGGACACTACGGTATATCACGAGTTGCGACAACTTGACACTCCTATGAGGATATAAACTATGCATCCCACCTACCACGTGTTTTCTTCTTGCTATTAGACTGAGTAGTGCTTTATTTTGTGTATATAGTTAGGAAAATTAGGATAGAGAGTTTTTCTAGCATTCTGGTGGCCCAACCTTTAAGATGATCCTGTCGTATACAAGGATTATTTATTGAATATCCACAAGATCCTAAAACACTCTAAAACATGAAATAATAAATGTATCTAGCTTCTGATGTTATAACAAGATTAACTCCCCTAGAATAGGAAGGAGCACCTATCACTAAAGGTGGGGATACATTTCTCCTCCTAGGAATTTCCCAATCACTAATATCTAAACACCTATAGTGATAGAACAACCTTCTACTCATAATTCATTTTCTGTAGGACCCCCGGGATCATTTTTTGACCAGCCACCACTAAGAGATCCAATAGTGACCATGTTCGGTTCTTATGCACCTTTCCGGGTTTCAACTTTAGGCCAGTATATTTCTGATTTTGGTTCTACGAGTACTAACTCACCATCTTCCATGAATTTAGCACCTCGTTCTGGTACATATCTAGAAGACCTTTTCCTTACATTTTACGAAGTGATATTCTTAGTCGTTATATTGGACTCCCTTCTAGTCAAACCATGAATTTTAATGTTCCTCCATCTCCTACAATTACGTGGCTTAGTACTCAATATGATCCACAAGTAACCACTATGGATGTTTCTCATCCTACTCAAAATCATTAGAGGAAATTTGGGGTCTAAAATGGGCCTTATAAGAAAACGCACCAACAATAAGTTCTTGTGAGCTGGAATTCAAGAACCAATAGAATTCCAATAAAATGAGTCAACCATAATGGTTGAATTGACATATTTGTCATTAAAAAAACTACTTTTTTTGTTCGTATTTTCGACATATCTCCCTGTATTTTTACTCAAATTTCGATCGGAAGATCTCGTTGGATGTGGAATTTGATTCTACATCCAACGAGTACCCTCAATGCATAATTTTGATGGACCTTGCTACCCCAAAAACAAGAAATACCTGAAAAACATGATGATGATGTCATCATCACATTTTTTCAAGTATTTCTTGTTTTGGGGTGGTAGGGTCTATCAAAAGTATGCAGTGTGGGTACTCGTTATATGAGGAATCAAATTCCACATCCAATGAGCTCTCTCGATCGAAATTTGAGTAAAAACACAAGGCAATATGTCGAAACTACGAACACAAAAAGTAGTTTTTTCTTTTTTCCTCCAAAATTAATAAATATTATTTTATTATTTTAACTATTATTTTATTATTTTCCTTAGGAGGCCCATTTTAGACCTCAAATTCCTCTAATTTCAACTATTACTGCTTCATCGAGAAGTTCAATTATGCCTTCCATTAGTCTTTTGAATGTAACAGGAGGCCAGTATATACCTAATTTGTATAATATCTCAGGTGCAATTCTAGGTGGAGTTAGTGGTCATGCTTAACAACCATCACCTACTTAGGGCTACAAAAACCACATGTTTGGGGCCAACCAACACAACAACCCATAATGGGCACCCAATATTCAGTTGGGGGTAATATGATCAATATTTACTTAATCCCCTACTGCTAATTTATATATTGGTGTCCCTGTTAGAATAATCAAACCATAGTTACCCATATTTGACATTAATTAATCATTTTTGTCTTATTCCTAGATTCCTATATACCTCTCTATGCTAGTTGGATTTCACATGCACCTAGAATTCAATACTTGCTAAAATGGTTCATGGAGCGCTTTGGAATCATCCTGGAAACTATTTTAGCAATTCTTCTTTTATTCCTAGTTCCTAAAAGTGCAATTCTACTTTTTTCTGAAAGCTGCCTTTCTTTATAGCAGTTTTAAGGCATAAAGGAAAATCTAGTCTAGGAGAATTTGCCTTGTTTTTTCCCACATCATCCTCCTTCCTTTTCTCCAAAAAAAGCATGAATTATTTGTCTTTCCATCACTTATTATCTTGACCACTTTCTTTAGCCAATTCGTGAGCATCTTCATAGTTTTGGAAAGTATTTCTTGCACCTATGGGAGATTTGACTAGTTTTAGTAAGCCTGCTTTTTGACCAATTCGAATATCAACCTAGTGCTTTTGAATCTCTCATGTAATTTTATATTTGAGTAGCCTATTACTTTATATGGTTGTCTAATGTACACTTATTCATTATAGGATTAATTTATGCTCCAATTTCAGTCTCCTTTTGTGTGAATTTTGCATGTTTGATTAGCAATTTTGTGAGTGTAATTGATTTATCACATGGGTTCAATTTCTACATGGTATCAGAGCCTTTGTAGATCAATTTATCTCCTTACAAATTGTTATTGCAGGTTTGAAATCACTGACTAGGATCACATTCTGCTGACTGGAGGGCACATGAGCTGAGATATGGACCAATCTCAAAGGATCATATTGATTCTATTCAATTTATTTGAATGTAAAGTTGAGATGGAGATATTTTCCAGAGCGAAAGGTATCTATAGGGTTACCATGGATACTGAGGAAGAGCTCAATTCAGCTGCAGAGAAAATTAAATAGCACAATAGGAGGGATAAGGCCTATGGTATTTTGTGTCAGAGCATTTCAGGAGACCTCCTCTTTCATCTTGATTCATTAACATCACCTAATGAGGTTTGGGAGAATCTTTAAGATATTTTTGGAAAGACATATGAGATGAGAGGACATCAAATTGAGAATGAATTGATCTCCTTGAGTCCCAGTAGCTTCAAATCATTGCAACTCTAATTTTCCAAGTTTAAGGCCCTTGTTTTGCTGCTGAAACAATGTGGGATTGAAAAGAAGGAAGAGAAACTAGTTTTGACCATTCTCTCTAATCTTGGTCCTAACTATTCAGTGTTTTTTTCAACCTCCCATTCCACCAAATTGACAGCTCGAACCTGGAGGATGCCTAAGCTTGTTGATTTCATGGAATCCCTCACCCAGAGCAAGATAAATTGGTAATGATGGGCACCGTCAAACCTTCCAAAGACCAAGCTTTGGTTGCTAGAGATTCAAAGGTGGATTCAAAAAGAAAGAAAAAATCTAAAAAGCCACTTGAGCAAAAGAGAGACAAGTCAAAATCTCAAGAGGAGCCCTCAGGCTCCAAGAAGAACTTCCAGAAGAAGAAGGACAAAGGAGAAATGAGCAAGTGCACATACTGTAGTAAGGGCTATCATCCCGAGAGCTCTTGTATGAAAAACCAAATTGACATGTTGACCCAACTCCTGGAGAAGAACAACATATCCCTTCCTTATTGCTCAAAGAAGAGGGAAGGAGGATCAAATTCAGAAGACAAAAAGAGAGTACATGCCTTGGTTGCTGGCACCTCAAGCTCACCTAGCTTCATCATTGATTCTGGAGCTTCCAGACATATGGTTTCGACAAGGGATATATTTTCCTCTCTTGACATGTTGAAAGGTACACCAATAGTTTTGGGAGATAACTCTCTGACTGATAGTATGGGGAAGGGTAGGATTGATCTTGACCATGGTAATTTCAATAATGTGTTGTATGTTCCAGGTCTTGCCTCTAATCTCTTATTAGTGTATCAGATAACTCACACTGGGTCTCCAAAGAAAGTCATACTCTCACCCAATGAATTTGAAATCATAGAGATTTCGAATGGTAAAGTCATAGAAGAAGGTATTGTTGATCACACTTTGAAGGCATACATGTTTTCCCATTTTCTACCCTACTCAAACCTCTCTGCTCTTCTTACTCATGCTAATGAAGCAAGCAAGATTTGGAATGAAATATTTGGCCATGTTAACTACAAGTATATTTCTGATTTGAGTGATGAAGATATGGTCATAGGGTTACCAAATATAAAGTTTTCCAAGGGATTCTGTCGAGGTTGTATCCTAGGAAAACACCGAGAGCACAAGTATGAGAGAGCTAGTCATGAGAGAACCTTTGCACCTCTTGAGTTAATCCACAGTGACATTGTTGGTCCATTCCCTCATATGTCCATGAGTCAAGCCAAATATGCACTCACCTTCATAGATGAATTTTCCAGGTATTGTTGGGTTTACTTACTAAAGCACAAGTTTGAAGGTTTTGACCTCTTCAAGGTCTTTATAGCCTTGGTTGAGAACTAGTCTGGGAGGAAACTCAAGATCCTCAGATCTGATAATGGTGGAGAGTATGTCAAGTCTGAGTTCATCCAGTATTGCAAAGATGTAGGTATCCAGATGCATCATTCTATTCCTTACACACCACAACAAAATGGTGTTGCTGAGAGAAAGAACAAATCACTGAAGGAGATGGAAAATTGCATGATGGAGGCTAAAACTTTGCCACCAAAGTTTTGGTCCGAGGCTATAAAATGTGCATCCTATATCTAGAACACAGTTCCACATAAGCATATTTATGGTTTTACTCCTTTCTAAGCTTGGAGTGGGCACAAGCCAGATGTGACCCATTTTAGGATTTTTGGCTCAAAGGCTTGGGCTAGAATTCCAACTGAAAAGAGGAAGGATTTGCAACCCCAGAGCCGACAATGCCTATTTTTTGGGTATTCTGAAGATTCAAAAGGGTACAATATGATCAACTTGAGCACTAACAAATCCTTCATTGAAATGAGTGTTCAGTTCAAAGAAGAGCCTTTAGCAACAGTTGAAGTTGGAGAGTCCTCTTCATGACCACCACAGCCATTGATTGTAAGTGAAGAGACTAATGAGTTTTTTGGTTCTGATATGTATGATAATGATGATTTAATTGCATATTCTAAAATCCCTACAAGACCAAATTGGGCAGCAAGGACCATTCATGCAGCTGGGGAACTAGCTGGAAATCCTAGTGACACTAGGAGGACTAGATCTCAATTTGAGAGTGCCCTTTGTGTGAAAGATCCACTCTTTGATGAGAAGTTTTATTTGATGGTTTATTCTGATCCTCAGACATATGAACATGCAAAACATGATCCAATATGGAAAACAGCCACGAAAAAATAATTCAGCTCGCTCCAGAAGAACAACACATGGGAACTGGTTGATCTCCCCCCAGGGAGAAAGCTAGTGAAGTGTAAGTGGGTCTTTAAAACTAAGTTTGATGCTGATGGTTCACCTTTGAAATATAAGGAAATATTGGTAGCCAAGGGCTACTCACAAGTACATGGTATTGATTACAATGAAACCTTTGCACTAGTGGCAAAGATGGACTCCATAAGGCTAGCTCTAGCCATTGCAACTTCAAGGCAATGGGAGGTACATCACATGGTTGTGAAGTGTGCATTTATAAATGGATATATAAATGAAGAGATTTATATGCAGAAACCATAAGGTTTTTTTTATAATCCATATTTAGTGTGCATGTTAAAGAAATCATTGTATGGGCTCAAGCAAGCCCCTAGGTCTTGGTATGCCAATATTGATGGATTTTTGTTGTCATTGAGTTTTGTTTGATGCAAGTATGATAATAATGTCTATTTGAATCTGATTCATGGTTATTTAATGATGATTTTTTTATATTTGGATGACCTACTGATCATAGGAAGTTCAAAGAAAAAAATTGCCTCCTTGAAGGATGCAATGAACCATGCATTTTCTATGATAGATTTGGGATTGTTGAGCCAATTCTTGGGTCTTAAAACTACTCAATCCAAACATGGAATAAAAGTATATCAGTCCAAGTATGCTTCAGATCTTCTCAACAAGTTTAGTATGAAATATTTCAAGCTAATCAAGACTCCTTTCCTTTCAGGGGTTAAGCTTGAGGAAACATGTTCTTCTCCTTTGGTAAATAATACACTGTATAGGAAGTTGATTGGGTGTTTGCTTTGTCTTACACATAATCGAACTGAATTATCTTATGCAGTTAGTGTGGCTTCAAGATACATGGATAACCCTCATGAGATCCATTGGAGAGCAGCCAAGAGGATCCTAAACTTTGTTCAGGGAACAAGGACTCATGGGATTTTTTATAAAGCAAAATATGACTTAGAGCTAGTTGGATTTACTAACAGTGATTGGGAAGGTGACAACATAGATCGAAAGTCTACCTCAAGATGTGTGTTCATGCTTGTAGAAGGACGAATCACTTGGTCAAGTAAGAAACAGAGTGCCATATCACTCTCATCTACAGAGGCAGAGTATAGAGGAGTTGTGAATGCAGCTACTCAATGTTTGTGGTTGCAGGGGATACTTGGAGAATGTGGTTTCGAATCATATTTTTCAATAGTCATCTATTGTGACAATCAAAGCACCATTTGAATCTCCACTTATGCAGTTCAAATACAAAAAAACAAAGCACATTGAGATCCATATGCACTATATCAGGGAGCTTGTGCATGATGGTACCATTTCTCTACTCTACTACGCATCTTAAGATAAAGTAGCAGATATCTGCACCAAAGTATTATGTGAGAAGACCTTCAGTAATCTCAAATAACTGCTTGGGATTGCTGATCATGTGGTGAAGTATTATTGATAACAAGATTTCCAAAATTTTGTTTCTTGTCCATGTTTAAGGGAGGATTTTCCCACTGGGTTTTTTCCTCTTTCCTTGGTTGTATGGACATGCAGTATGTAAAGGGTGACTAAGCCTTGTTGCTAGGCCCTATAGTTTTATGATATTTACTCATAAATTCAGGCTTAAGGGGGGGTTTTGAATAATCAACCCATAGTTACCCATATTTGACATTAATTAATCATTTTTGTCTTATTCCTAGATTCCTCTCTATGCTAGTTGGCTTCCACATGCACCTAGAAGTCAATAATTGCTAAACGGGGTCATGGAGCGCTTTGGAATCATCCTGGAAACTATTTTAGCAAGTGGAGTTTTATTCCTAGTTCCTAAAAGCGTAGTTCTACTTTTTCTAAAAGTTGCCTTGCTTTACAGCAGTTTTAAGGCATAAAGGAAAACCTAGTCTAGGAGAACTTGCCTTTGTTTTTGAACACATCATCCTCCTTCCTTTTCTCCAAAAAAAATCATGAATGAGTTTTCTTTCCATCACTTATTAGCTTTACCACTTGCTTTATCCAATTCGTGAGCATCTTCATAGATTTGGATATTCTTTCTTGCACCTATGGGGGATTTGACTAGTTTTAGTAAGCCTGCTTTTTGACCAATTCGAATAGAAACCTAGTGATTTCAAATCTCTAAGGTAATTATATATTTGATAATCCTATTACTTCATATGGTTGGATAATGTACACTTATTCAATACAGGATTAAGTTATGCTCCAATTTCAGTCTCCTTTTGTGTGAATTTTGCATGTTTGATTAGCAATTTTGTGAGTGTAATTGATCATCACTTGGGTTCAATTTCCACAGTCCCTTATCTGGGTGGTATAAATAATCAATGGTCACAACCTACTGTAGGTTATACTCCTAAAAAAATGGTTGTTTATGCTCAAGCTTGAGCTCATAATCCTCTAGTTTACTAATAACGGTATGCAAGCATTTAGTATGGCTATAATGTTCAACCGAATTATGGCCCTACTGGTATTCCTATGCCTAATCAATATTATATCTACCCACAGCCGAATAAGCAACTTCCATTTCTAGCAACCTTAGACTTTCTTGAATTTTCCAAACTCATTAATGATCCCATTATGCATGATCCCTTTTTGGCCATCTATACCGGCTAAATTATTTTCCAATATACTCTGAAATCGATGGAAAACAGGGAGAAGACCCCAAAAATCATGTTTGAATTTCCATATTTGGCATTCTTCAAAATATTTGATGGATGATTCCATACGCTTGAGGATTTTCCAGCGAACTCCTACAGGGATGGCTGCCAAATGGTATATTGAATTGTCATAACATTCTTTTGGTGATTTTAATTCTCCAGAGATGTGATTCGTTACAAATATTCAATTACCAATTAGAGATGAAATGGGTACATACCTTTTAACTTCACTTCGGTAGTCCACTTCCACTCACATATTTGATCATATTAATGAGTGGATAGGATGGTGTAGGTTATTCAAATCTCCTATTCCAAATCAATTGTTAATTGATTGGTTTACTAAATATATTCTTCCACCTATTTCAGAGATGTCTCTATGGGAGGTGTTGTAACGGAAGAGCAAAAAATTAGTTGCGCGCACTACCAAGACTTAGTTTATTCTTAGTCCGAAACTTGTATGATTTAATTTAGAATTCTACTCATCCTATTATAGATCCTTCAATACCTTCTATAGAACCACCTGTTGATGGAATTGTAGGTTATGTACAAACACAGTCTACCATTAAATCAATGAAAAATAAAAGTCTTTCCACTTCACAACCTAATCATACTGTTACACATTCCAAGACTACTTCCACTCCTTCTATTCCCACTGAAGTTAATGGAGTACAATCTTCAGAATCATTGGGAACTAAGGAAAAAGGAAAAGGAAAATCCAAAAAACCCACGAATCAACTAGAAGATACCAAAACACAAACTATAAATGTTAAATCAAAACCCAAGAGAAAGCATAAGTTTCCTTGCCTTATATGTGGAGGTGATCACTTTACGAAAGAATCTCCTCATCATGAAGAGATTAATACATTTATTAAAAATACATCCACCATGACAGTATTAACTTATCCTTTCCGTACACAACAACAATTGATTGATCATCAATCCTTACATGGACCATCTTCTTCTTCTACTGAAGACGTCAAAATGAATTCTAGTGAAGTGATTCATGTGACAACTTGATCACAGAGTTATGACCTACCACTATAGAAAAAGAGTGAATGTGTTCCTATAGATAAATCTTCCCCTTCCAATCCACCTCCTAATAATGGCCTTCATATTGAAAATCCCATTTCTGACACAATGTTGCGTCTATCAAAGAGTACTATTCGAAAGTCAATTTTTAATCCTATCACGCGTGCTTCTCAATACTATAACATTATTGAAGACTTATTTTTACCAAAAATTCTCAATCAATATAGACAAATATTGTTTTCCTAGTCTAGATGCAGGGGCAGATGTAGAACAAAAAGCAACAATGATTCATCCTCTCCCTATATTATTAAACTAGTTGAATGCCAAGCTTCATTACCTCAATGATGAAGTTGATCTTTGTCTCATGGATTCCTTTGCGATTAGCTGTACCAAAAAAGAATATGAAGAACAAGGCACAATAGTGAAAGCAACAAGATAATTCAACGATCTATACTAATGATCGCAGAGAAAATTAATGAACAATTGATATTAACACAAATCTTTCATGGGACAGGGGAACATGTTTGTATTAACAATATAAGAGAAGAAAAATTACAACCAAAACCTTGATGTTGAAGCTTTTCTCTCACAATTCCTTTTACTCACTTTCACACACTCTATAAAATCTAAAAATCTCACTCACAGCCACACTCTTGGCCTCCTATACCAGTAATGATTTCAACAGCATAAAGGTGCTCTTTTGGTCCTATTATCATTATCCATGAATATTATATATATAGGCCAAAAGGGGGACCAAAGGGGTTGAAATATTTTGGGAGGAAGGTGAGGAATGATCCCTAGAGGCTAGGGGCATGAATGCCACCTAATCCAAGCAGTTGGGATAAGCCTCCACGAGGAATTCCATCTAGAAGGTTCTTGAAATATCCTCTTTTTTCCTTTTTGACAGTGCTGACGCTGCGTGTGCACTATCAGGTTGCACCGAAGCTCCCTATCCTTAGGAAACAAGTGCCACTATCACACCTTGTCAGTAGTCAATAGGCGTCAAAGCAGGCTGATGCTCTATGTTAGAAGGCATTAAAGGGCGTCTGAAATTCTAGAAATGAGAAAAAGGCTTTTATAAAAGGTAATATAGCTAAGAAAATTTAAGGGATTGAATCATTAGGACAACTTTTAGGTGTAACAGAATGACCCCCAAAGTATGAAGCTAGAGGGATGTGATAGGGGAAATACTTTGCTAGATATGATATGAGGTCAGAGGCAAAAGAATGGTGAGTGAATACTTGACATAGTACTAGATCACAAACTATAAGACTCAAATCATGGTTGTTGACCAATACACTACATATCCATGTATAATGACTATGTCATGGCTACCAATAACACACTATAGATCCATGATCGATAAGACTCAAATTGGGACATAGCTACAGAATATACATTGTAGATCCATGTCATTTTGACTCAAAATTGAGCACAACCATCGGACATACAATGTGGATCCATGCAATGAATCAAGAATACTCCATCATAAGATGAGGACATGCACATATTAAATTGAATATCTAACCACTCAGGGTCTTCATTCCAATCCCAAATAGTACGATTCTATCCATGTGAATAGATGTCCTGATATCGAACATGGTAAAAACCACTTTATTACCGGTCATTGATGTACACCATTAACAAGCGTGAGATAAATCACCATTGATGTCAATGATTCCCAAGGTACCTAGGTGCATTCCTCCAAATGTGAATAAATTACTTGTAGTCGAACAATCGAAAGAATCTTTCAATCAGGGGCCAATGATGGAATCCCACTGTCGAAAGCAAGGAAACCTTCCATTGAGGGATGCATGCTCCAAGGTACTATATGGTTTCTAAGACTAATTTATGGATGGTGTGCTGGTGTCGATGGGAATAGACTCGTTGAAGGAGGGACATAAAGCTTCCACCATCATCGACATGAAACTTGGAACAAAAGTGATTTCAAAGTGATCATGATAATGGAACCACCATAGGACTGACTCAGATATGACCAAATCGAAGGAAGGTAAGGAAAATACATAGGTATACTGTAGCGAAGACTTTCCTTGAACATTGGATGAAACGACAAGTGACTTGGAAACATTGACTCAATGAGGCTGATACTAGACATAACTTAAATAAAGGACGATGCATTCTTTTAATTGACTCAAAGGAGTTAAGTTACTCATGAAAGTGAATCGAATCGATGGCAAGATAAATACCCAACTGTTTGAATGAAAATGAAGGCACGTGCCATGTTCAAGGGCGGACTATGAGCTCCTGTTAATACAAATGAAAGATATTCCCCATTCCCTTAATTTCCCCCTTTTCTTTTTAACAATCTTGAAAAGGGTAACAAATGCTCGATAGAGCTCATAAAGTGATGAGTCCATCCTCATATGTTTTATGAACCTGATAAAGGAGGGGTTCATTCCCATAAAAGGGTCCTTTATCGCTTAATTTTACGAGTCGAAAGAAGGCACACTCAATTGTCATTTCATGTTTGGAGAGTCTAAAATGACTAAGAAGACTCTAGAATGGACATTCTTGTAAATTTAGTCTCCAAGGTTTGAAAAAGTATAAACCGATACCTAGGAGAACTCTTCTAGTCTCAATGAACTAGAGTGTACCTTTTTTGTAGATGAGTCTAAACGATCCAAAAAAAGGGTAAACTATCAACAGATATACGACCTTTCAAATAATTTTACAAGAATGAAAGAATCAAGTTCACTTGGCGATTTTTTTGTATTTAAAGAGACTAAAAGGAGCTTGAATATGACTCTAAGGGGTTTCCTTTTTTTGTTATCCATTTTAACGAGTCCGAAAAATTGGTAAAAGCTTACTTGATACCTTTTCACTGAATTTTTAAAGAGCATGACTAGGGTATAAAAGGCACTCGACACTTTTTTAAACTTGAGCTAGAGCGTGAAAAAAGTAAAAAAGAATATCTATCGCATCCAAAAATGCCCAATAAGGCCATGAAACCTTCAAAAACAATATTAGGACACTTTCACCCTAAGAACTATAGGAAAAAACATAGCAAAAACCCATAATATTTGAATATCTCACCAATTATTTATTATTAAAAACCAAAAAAAATATAAAAAGGGTGAAATGGTAAAAATTATTTACTATTGTGTTTTTTACCATAGAATTGGGTGAAAATTGTGTTTGAGAGAGGAATTTGTGACGAATATTTCAGGAGCTACGGGTAACCAATCGACGGACCGTCAGGAGAAGGTAAGAGATATCATCCTCCCCTTTCCTTCCATGGTTGAAATTTTACTTTTCATCATTCTTTTTGCAGTTTTTAGTAGATTTTTTGCAAGGAGAAGGGCGTGCTCTGAGTGACGCTGTTCTCCCTTTCAGGAGCTGCGCTAGTGCACTCCCTGAAAGGGGAAAGGGTGTCAAGGGAACTCTGTCCTCTAAGGGAGGATGCGTCGTCGCTCTATTTCCTTGGGGAAAGTGAGTCGATGGCTGTGACTCTTCAAAAAAAATTATATAGCATGAAATTTAAGTTCTTATTCCAATGAATGGAGTTTAACAGTTTCCATGTGGATGTACCACAGGTGTTTGACTCAAAAAATGATGATTTGGAAGGAGCGCGAGCACAACTAGATGATGCCCAAGTGGAAAGTGACCCAATGACTATGAGGGAATTAAGGGTGTGTAGACTCCTTAAGTACTTCATGGTTCCGAGAATGAGAGCCCATGTTTGTCTTTTGGATCATTTGTACGGATGTGGGACCCGGATCAACAAAAAATCTTGGTGGGGACCCACATTTTGACGATTGATGTCGAGTACATCTACTTTCTGACCGGACTATCCAGGAGAGGAAGTCCAGTATCACTCACAGGTCCCGGAGGATGGGACATGTCTATTGACGACCTCATTGATGAGTATTGTGTAGTCGGAGAAAGGACCCAAGGGGAAAGATTCCAATAAAACATATTGTAAATCGACCATTGAGGACTGTAGCCTTCACCATAGAGAAGGTAGCGGGTAATAGAGCTTGTCATCATACTACCTGGGAACATATGTTGTATGCATTGGAGTAGTTGGATCCAACTATATTTAAATGGAGTGAGGTGTTTTCGGGAAGCCTCAAATACCAACTCAGGAAGTGTCGATGAGGTGAGCTAAAGCAGTTTGAATATGGGGCGATAGTAGTATCATTCTTTTTGGAGAGGATTCCTTTGTTACGTCCTCGGGTGCTTCTCAATAGGTTGGAGCCCAAGGATCCATGGATGTTGATTTGGGTTGAGGCCATGGCCCATCATGGATGCGTGTTGGCACGCCAACAAATCACCTTGATTTTTTAGTATCAAAGGGGACCCCATTAGAATTTTTGTAAATACTTAGTTTTATTTTATTTTGTTTGATTTAACTAGTTGTTTGATAATCTCATGTTTGGATCCTCGGCTTTCTGCATCGCCTTCTCTTTGACTTGGTTATTACGGAATATTATTTGGTGATCGTTTACTTTCTTAAGTTGTGGATTTAAATTCTTCTTAGATTTCTGGTGGTTGAACAACATTTGCATATCCTCAATTCTCATTTTGGATGACTCGTTATCTTAAGTGTATAGGAAGATCACTTGGTAGCATGCAATATTTTCATTCCTTTTTATTTTATTGGTCTAAGTTGTTTTATTATTCATCATTGATGTTTATTTCTTTATTATTATTAATGATATATAATAATAACTAACAACTTAAGTATCTATTTTTATATTGGATTGAAATCATATTTTGATTATATGTTCATGGCTTTTTAGTGATTATTTTAAGATTTGAAAATACAAAACAATACTTTAATTAAAACTTGAATAGATTTTTGACCTCATTATTCTAATCTATATTTCAATACATAACTCCATCAAAATTGAATATAGGCCAAAACTATATATATATATATATATATATATAAAGAAATGAGAATTTAAAAAATCACAAGCATTTACATGTTAATTGATAAAAGTGAGAAATTTACATGTTAATTGATAAAAGTGATTCTCATAGGCTCATTAAAGTATTTTGTTTTCTTAAACAACATTTCTATAACTTTTTCTTAAATAACATTTATGGTTTTTTAATCATTTTATGCTACTAGTGTTTAGAGTTTAAAATGGCATGGTGTTATGATGATCAAATATAAGCTCATGAAGAATTTAATAAATGTCAAAGCACATAAGGATTAATTTTTCAAGAATGAGAGTTTGAATAGATAAAAAAGATCCAGACGAGATGCCATCATAAAAAGTAAACATTATCATAATTCGATTTGATATCACTACCAAAATTTTGTTATTTACCACATAGCTGTTGATTGCCATTTAATTAGATATTTTATTTGTTTACAAATTGCAGAAAGAAAGGAGATATAGTTGAAACTCATTACGCTATTGCCAAGATAAAATGCAGGAAGCAAGGATCGTTTTGGTTAAGGAGACAGATCACCAAAGGCTATGCATCTGTTGTGGGAAGATGCCACGAATTGCCTGGAAAGAATAAAATCAACATCATGACAAATAAATGATAACAAAAAAGGATTGGAGAATTGCCAACTACCGGTCTATCTAGTGATTGTATTTTTTTTTTTGAATTGCTTGGAAGTTTATTTAGGACTGTACCGATGAAAGATAAGGTTATGCTGCATGCTGGATCCATAAATCTCACATTGATAGCCATGTCGAAAAGGGATAATGAAGAGCAAAAATAACAATAACTGAATCGCAGACCCGTCGAGAGAGGCAAATTTCGGTGTCTGTTTGTGAACAAACCGCTTCGAATCTAGAAAAACCGTTGAAAACCCACTTCACAAATGGGTCAAGTTAACGGTAGCTAAATGGTTGTTTTCAAAAATAGTGCAGGATTTGTGAGATATGTGGGCATGTTTGAGCTGTATTGTTTTCAAAAAATTCGCCAGACATCCAGTTGTAGGAGTTGTTTGTGGAGATTGTTATCATCTTTTTTGTCTATTTAAGTAGAAGGAATTTGACTGTTCTAGGGGAGGGGGGTAGTGCTCATCAGAACGGGAGAAACTTTCTTTCTTTAGAGTTCTGTAATTTTTTATGTTCAGTGGTTTTTGTAAACCAAAGAACAGGAAACGCTGCTGCCAGTGGGGTTCAATACCAAATATTTGTGGAGAACTTATATTCTGCAGTGATATAATATATTCTGTTATGCTCGTTTTTCTTTAGAACTGCTTCTGAGGATTGCTGGTTGTTATAGGATGCTGAAGACAGTAGCTAAGTCTTTCGGTCAATTCATACTATCCTATATGATCTTTCTCTGTTGATTGAATGTAGTTTTCATATATATATATATATATATTTCTATAGCATATGTGAAATCATTTTCTGTTTGGTTTCGAATGAGAACATGGCATTGAAATGTGAATGATCCGTTGTCATATGGAAAAGTAAATTAATTTCTTCATGATTTTTTTAGTTGATTATGAGATTGTGATATGAAGTACTAACTGTGTGAGCTGACTTTGTTTCATCTCTATGTTAGTACTTGAGTATACTTGTCATGCTTCAATACTGTGTTAAATCTATTTTGATTACAAGTTTTATTTCATGTTTAAATTAACTTATGATAAGATGTTGTTTTGTTGTAAGTTGATTTAGATCTATTTTTGCTGATTGTGGGATTTTCCAACATCGCAGGATTATAGATCATTTTTTATAATAAAACCTGTTATCAGAATATTAATTCAAGCTCCCAGTTTGGGATAGTTAACTTGCATTTAGGTCATTACAGGATTAGGAGCTACTATTTTTCTATACGTAGCTTAAGATAGTTTTTCTTTTAGTATTAGTTAGTTATTAGGTTGAATATATCTGATTTGTTAGAAGATTTGGTTAAGTAAATCTTATCACCTACATCTAAATAGACTCTCTAGTTTGAGAGCACACTATATAGGCAGCAGGGCCTTGATCCTATGAGAGACAGTCACTCCAAACATACACAAGATTGCATTAAGTCGAGTGTGTGGGCTGTCTTTCCGTAAGTTGGCCTAGGACAGTTTTTCCTGCCAATAGATGGCGCTAGAAGGAGGGCCATGAGGTAAAACAAATGGTTTTTGTTTTTATCTTTTTATTATTTGTTTCATTAATCATTTATCCTCCAGCCTTTATATTTCAGTATATCATATTTTTATTCTTCTATGCTATCATGGACGCATCATAGGAATGGTTAGATGGTAAGCTAATCATTTTGAGTCAGTTTGTATGGCTCATTCCCATATCCCTGCATGGGAGTCCAACATGGCATTAAACTTGCATGGACCATTACATGAACTCCCTAGAAAGGCAGTTGCTTTCTTGCCAAAGTTTGACGGTGAAGGGAATATCATAGCTTTAGAACACATAAGAAAATATGAGTCTGTATTACGTTTACTTGATATTACATATGAAGATGTTGTGTGCAGGCTTTTCCCCTTCACTTTTGAAGGAAAGGTATCAGACTGGTATTTTGTTCTTCCCATTCACACTATTCATGGTTGGTTTGATTTTAAAAGAGTTTTTCAAAGTGCTTATGATGTTTATAATGCGATTGATATATATCTTGAGTTGGATGGAATACAGGTCAAAGAAGGTGAATCCATATGTGAATTCAACACACGCTTTCGACAGGTTTATCATCGACTCAAAGACAATCATAAACCTTCAGGTGACATTATTTATGAATGGTATGTGCATTCCTTACCTAAATCTATAGCTATGTTTGTTGCACAAAAAGGTATAATTGATTTTGAACAAGCATGTGAGCACACACAATCTCTTGAGAAGGATTTTAAGAGGTATTCCCATGATCTTTCTTCTTCTTTTTTTTTCTTCGATAATATTGATAACAAAGATAAAGGTGAAGAAGATAACAAATCTGAAATTTCTAGGTTATATGAACAAGTTGAGATTTTACATGATGAAGTTATATCTTTGCATAATCATAAAAATAAATCAATTATGCATAATGAAGAAAACATTGCAGCTATGTGTATAACATCAATTGGTTTACAAGAAGATCATAACTTAGCTGTAAATTTATTGCAAAATCTTGATTACCATTTTCCTCCGCCTGGGATTGAATATAAAGAGTGCCTTACGATAAGTTCTCATGGTTTTGAATCCACGTCTGAAACCCTGAAAGTAGATCATAATTCATGTACATCATTTAATCACTTTGATCAATTTTGGAGCAAATATGAAACTGATTTACAATCTAATATTCCTCCTCTAGATAATATTAAATTTGAAATGGAATCAAGTTCATGTTGTGATTCATCTTTTACTAGAGTTGGAACTAATTTTGAATGTGATCATAAATTTTCCTTTGATCTGAATTACAAGTTAGAAGATGATATTGAAAGTTCAAAATATAGGAGAGAGATAGCTCTAAATTTAATTGATAAATCTAATCACAATATTTCAATATCAAAACAATTTTGGAGTTCTCCTCAATCTAATTCTTCAACTGCAAATCAAATTTCTGTTTCATATGATTATGTGAGTAATGAAAACTTATTGGATGATTATACAAACTCACGTACTATTGAGACATTGGGTAATATTTACTAATGTCAAGCAGAAGTATCCCATACTCCTAAAACACAAGTTTGTGTTGAATCTAAATTTCAATTCTTAAACAAACATGAATTGAATAACTATGATCTTCTCACCATAAAACAATGTTTAGAAGATGGTGAGGGGAAATTTTTAGGAGATAATTTTTCTTCTGATTTTGAAGATTTCTTTAATTACCCAATTTGCTCACAAGAATTTTATACAGAACAAATTTTGCCTGAATCTTCGTTTCCTTACAATTTTGAAGATATAACAAGTACTCTAAATGATGAATTAATCGAAATTGTTTCTCAATTTGACGATCTTTATAAGAGATGTATTTGTTTACAAGAGAGTATTCATGATAGAAGGATTGCACATCATATATTTAAGGGATCAGGAAAAATATCAGATTTGCCTTTTGTAAATGAAATTTTAGACATGGATTGTAAAAAAGATCAAATTTCACCATACAGATGTCTTGGTCTTATATCTTATCCATCTTTTATATGTGAAGGAATTATTATATTAAGAAATAATTCAAGGTGTGATAATCCCTTTACTGTAGATTTATATCAACATGCAAATATTGACCATTGTACATATCATGATCCAATAGAAGTTTTGTTAGGAAAATCATTTCGTGTGAGATTTCCTGTAAATAATAAGTTTCTTATCTTGCATTTGTTAAGGATAGATCTAGATAGTTTTGCTTTTGATTTCTTTTGTTTGCCATTGTTATTTTTGATTTGTGATGTACATGTGTTTATTGGTTTGAGTTTGTATGGTTGGTTACAATGGAAATTTGATTTCACTTGATTATTTTTTTATTATTTTGATCTTTTTGTACATATGTAAATAGGGTTTGGTTTTCCTTTTTATTTTTATTTCGTTTGGTTTTGTTTGATGTAAAGGGGTTAGTGTAAATAAATAAATATATGTGGTTTGAATTTCAGTTTGTTCATTCATTTTTAGTAATTGTTACAAATATGGTCTTTTTCCTGCTAAGATTGATAAGGTTTTCTCGAATTTGGAACGGGTCCGTTGTAAACTTTTAGAAGTTTGTACTTACTATCAGAATTGATCTTTCGATGCCTGTTATCTTTATAGTGAAGATGACTGATAATTTGTCTTTTCAAAACCTGGTACTTGGGAATCTTTATCAATATGAACCAACAGTCATTTTTTTAAACAACTTACAATCTGGGAAGTACTTGGATCGGTTCTGTTTAAATTTTTGATTTTATGAAATTAGGAACGGAAGGTCTCTGTAATGAGTCGGTTCGATCGGGGTCATGGATAGCATCAGTATGAAGTTACCTAAAATTAGTCACCAAACTGTGGTAATGGCTTTTGGTCTTAGGATTAAAAGATAAGGGGTCTCAGTAATGAGCCAGCTGATTCGTTTCTGATGATATTTGTGAGTGATACTGTCTTATGGTTACCTAGTTAAGACAATGATTCCTTGTTTTATAAAGTCTTAAATACAATAACAAAATTTATCTATAATAAGATGGAACACGTTTCTTGTATTTTTCAGAGGAATAAGTCGGTTATATCTTTATACTGGAAGTTTTGGGTTATCTTTTATTCTTAGTATTTGGTTTTGACGAGATTCTCTTATCTGGTTTGTCTATATGTGAAAATTTTTATTAGCAGCGCAGGGGTAAATTTTTGAAAGTATTTGCAAACGTGAAAATCATTAAACATAGGTTTGTCCTAAATTGAGATTACCTGATTTCTCAGAGTGAGTCTTAGACCATATCTTACTCAAATGTTTGATGAACAGAGATAACTGGTTCACCCAGCATGTCGCCATTTGTTGGCACGCCAACAAATCCCCTTGATTTTTTAATATCAAAGGGGACCCCATTAGAACTTTTGTAAATACTTAGTTTTATTTTATTTTGTTTGATTTAACTAGTTGTTTGATAATCTCATGTTTGGATCCTCAGCTTTCTGCATCGCCTTCTCTTTGACTTGGTTATTACGAAAGATTATTTGGTGATCATTTAATTTCTTAAGTTGTGGATTTAAATTCTTGTCGGATTTCTAGTGGTTGAACAACATTTGCATATCCTCGGTTCTGATTTTGGATGACTCGTTATCTTAAGTGTATAGGAAGATCACTTGGTAGCATGCAGTATTTTCATTCCTTTTTATTTTATTGGTCTAAGTTGTTTTATTATTCATCATTGATGTTTATTTCTTTATTATTATTAATGATATATAATAATAACTAACAACTTAAGCATCTGTTTTTATATTGGATTAAAATCATATTTTGATTATATGTTCATAACTTTTTAGTGATTATTTTAAGATTTGAAAATACAAAACAATACTTTAATTAAAACTTGAATAGATTTTTGACCTCATTATTCTAATCTATATTTCAATACATAACTCCATCAAAATTGAATACAGGCCAAAACTCTATAATATATATATAAAGAAATGAGAATTTAAAAAATCACAATCATTTACATGTTAATTGATAAAAGTGATTCTCATAGGCTCTTTTTTATCATTAAAGTATTTTGTTTTCTTAAACAACATTTCTATTCCTTTTTCTTAAATAACATTTATGGTTTTTTAATCATTTTATGCTACTAGTGTTTAGAGTTTAAAATGGCATGGAGTTACGATGATCAAATATAAGCTCATGAAGAATTTAATAAATGTCAAAGCACATAAGGATTAATTTTTCAAGAATGAGAGTTTGAATAGATAAAAAAGATCCAGAAGAGATGCCATCATAAAAAGTAAACATTATCATAATTCGATTTGATATCACTACCAAAATTTTGTTATTTACCATATAGCTGTTGATTGCCATTTAATTAGATAGTTTATTTGTTTACAAATCACAAAAAGAAAGGAGATATAGTTGAAACTCATTACGGTATTGCCAAGATAAAATGTAGGAAGCAAGGATCGTTTTGGTTAAGGAGACAGATCACCAAAGGCTATGCATCTGTTGTGGGAAGATGCCACGAGTTGCCTAGAAAGAATAAAATCAACATCATGACAAATAAATGATAATAGAAAAGGATTGAAAAATCGCCAACTACCGGTCTATCCAGTGATTGTATTTTTTTTTGAATTGCTTGCAGGTTTATTTAGGACTGTACCGATGAAAGATAAGGTTATGTTTCGTGCTGGATCCATAAATATCACATTGATAGCCATGCCGAAAAGGGATGATGAAGAACAAAAATAACAAGAATTGAATTGCGCACCCGGCGAGAGAGGCAAATTTCGGTGTCTGTTTGTGAGCAAACCGCTTCGAATCTAGAAAAACTGTTGAAAACCCACTTCACAAATGGGCCAAGTTACCCTTCATAGTGGGCTATTTTCAAAAATAGTGCAGGATTTGTGAGATATGCGGGCCTGTTTGAGCTGTATTGTTTTCAAAAAATTCACCAGACATCCAGCTGTAGGAGTTGTTTGTGGAGATTGTTATCATCTTTTTTGTCTATTTAAGCAGAAGGAATTTGAATGTTCCAGGGGAGGGAGGTAGCGCTCATCAGAACGGGAGAAGCTTTCTTTCTTTAGAGTTCTGTAATTTTTTTATGTTCAGTAGTTTTTGTAAACCAAAGAATAGGAAACGCTCCTGCCAGTGGGGTTTGATACCAAAGGTTTGTGGATAACTTATATTCTGCAGTGATATAATATATTCTGTTATGCTTGTTTTTCTTTAGAACTGCTTCTGAGGATTGCTGGTTGTTACAGGATGCTGATAGTAGCTAAGTCTTTCAGTCGATTCATATTGTCCTATATGATGTTTCTCTGTTGATTGAATATAGTTTTCATATATATATATATATAGCATATGTGAAATCATTTTATGTTTGGTTTCGAATGAGAACATGGCATTGAAATATGAATGATTCGTTGTCATATGGAAAACTAAATGAGTTTCTTCATGATTTTTTCCAGTTGATTATGAGATTGGGTTATGTGAAGTACTAACTGTGTGAGCTGACTTTGTTTCATCTCTGCGTTAGTACCTGAGTGTACTTGTCATGCTTCAATACTGTGTTAAATCTATTTTGATTACAAGTTTTATTTCATGTTTAAATTAACTTATGATAAGATGTTGTTTTGTTTTAAGTTGATTTAGATCTATTTCTGCTGATTGTGGGCTTTTCCAACACTACAGGATTATAGATCATTTTTTATAATAAAACCTGTTATCAGAATATTAATTCAAGCTCCCAGTTTGGGATAGTTAACTTGCATTTAGGTCATTATAGGATTAAGAGCTACTATTTTTTTGTACGTAGCTTAAGATAGTTTTTCTTTTAGTATTAGTTAGTTATTAGGTTGAATATTTCTGATTTGTTAGAATATTTGGTTAAGTAAATCTTATCACCTACATCCAAAGAGACTCTCTAGTTTGAGAGCACACTATACAGGCAGCAGGGCCTTGATCCTGTGAGAGACAGTCACTCCAAACATACACAAGATTACATTAAGTCGAGTGTATGGGCTGTCTTTCCGTAAGTTGGCCTAGGACAGTTTTTCCGGCCAACAATGTGATGGAGGGCCCATCGTGACTTATTGATCAATATTCTTCTGGTTAATGCAAGGACAACTACTGATGGTAGAAGATTACATGTACACGGGGAATGAATTTAGGGGTGACCCTGATCTTACATTACCTGTGGATGACTAGTGGGATGACCGAGGTAAGAAAGAAACCATTTCACTATGTTTTTTGTTTTATATTTATCTATTTTTTTGTGTTTTGGTGATACTAAGACATAACATACTATTTTGCAGACATTGGTCCATCCTGACCTGCATGAGCTTCTCCTATCGAGAGGTGAGGTATGGTGAGAGATATAGCCATCATGAATGTAAGGGAAGAGGAAGAGATTCAAGAGATTGAAGACAACCTCCAAAGGCTGACTGATTGTGTTTCTGAAATTTCTATTGAAGACCTTCCCAGGGGTTATTAGCACCATACCGTAGGAGTATTAGGTCATTTTGGGAGGCTACTCCACATAGTAGATCATGATGTTATGTGTTATCATCAACACGAGGATTAGTCCGTAGTGAATCCTATTTTTGTATTGTATATATATTGAAATCTTCGAAAATTTAGAT
>LPNX010689455.1:43678-62379 GCA_001517045.1 Pseudotsuga menziesii | reverse complement strand
ATATATATATATATATATATATAAACACCTTTTTACAGACATTTATGTGTATGCAATGTTTTATGTACATGAGTTGCCACTTATATGTGTTTTTATGATCTTTTTACATGTGATAAAAAACTTAAAATGAACATCAAACATGAGTCAGGTACCAACCCAAAACATAACTCGCTAATGAATCAACCACTGCATTCAAATGTCTTGGGATGTGATGGTATGAAACAAACTCAAAAGACCTCTCTAAAAGCTGAACCCTCCAAAAAATTCGAAGAAGTAAGGGTTACATATGGTGTAGACTCAATTTAATTGATGTTCAACCAATTCCAAATCTAGGTAAACCTTAATCTAACTTACAATATTCGCTAAAGATCTAGTTAATAACCCAATTAGTGCATGATATTCTACAAGATTATTTGTAGCATGACCTAAACAAGTTCCTCCTGAGATTACCAAATCACCGATAGGGGAATACAGTACCCAAGCCATTGATGCGATATTCAAGGTATAACAATTAGCACCACCTGCAAAGCCAGAGTAAGTGGTCATCTGTTCATTTAAGCACAACACTATATAAGAAGGTTTATCTAAGACAAATCCTACATTCACAACAAAATCACAATCCAAACTACACACATCACACTCTATAAAAAAGGTACAAGGTGTGTACAAGATATCTATGCTAGATGACCTAGGCATAGTACCTCTTGAGGTAAATACCATTTCGGGGCTCACCCAAAGGTATCAAATCATAGTATATCATCTCATAGGCTCCTTTATATAAGACACGACTGACGATATTTGGTCCATGCCACATGGATTCCAATTTTTCACCTCCCAATTTATCGTGTTTCTAGTCATACGTCAATAAAATGTCACCTTCATTGAAGAGGCGAGGTTGAATGGATCAGTCGTACTGAGATTTAATTCATCGTTTATGTACCTCATTTGATAATTTGGAATCTTGATGAATCTCATTAAGCTTATTCAAATGCAAGAACCATTCTTCCTCTAAAGTGGTATTGGGTAGCAGTTCCATGACCAGTTTCAAAAAAGGAATCTCACATTCGATAGGGAGAGTTGCTTCCAGCCCATAAACCAATTGAAACAATGTAAAGCTGATAGATGTATTAACAGTAGTCCTATAATCCCATAATGTGGAAAATAGTTGTAAGTTCCAACTGGTCTTAGCTTGTCCTACCATCCATTGAAGAATATTTTTCAACACTTTGTTGATGGATTCAACTTGGCCATTGGCTTGCAGGTAGTAGGGTGTGGAGTTATCATGGTGAAAACCTAGTTTGGAACTTAGTTCTGACATGATCTAGTTTTAAAAATGTGCACCATGATTGGTCACAATGGCTTGTGGGACTCCGAACCTAGCAATTATGTGATTGAAAAGAAATAGGGTGACATTTTTGCCATATTTTGCATATGTAGGCATAGCCTCAACCCATTTTGTAAAGTAGTCCATGAATACAATGATGTAACCATGCCCCCCGATTAAGGTAGGATTACAATGCATGAAATAAATTCCCCATTTCGAAGGGTCGACAGCTATGATGGGATGTAAAGGAGCTGGCTGGGTGCGCTTTTTGTATTGAAAAAGATGGTAGGGTGGGAATTTTTTCATGGCCTCCATACAATCTTTGAAGATTGAGGGCCAAAAGTACCCATCATGTAAAATTTTATGGGAAGTACCCATATTAGAAATATGACTGCCACAGGCTCCAGAGTGATAGTCATTCAAAATTATTTCAGCCTCTTCATGAGTTAAGCAATGCTTCAAGATTGCATCAAAGCCATGACGGTACAATGTATCATTAACGATAAGATAGTACTTGGCATGATGATGAATACGACGAATCCAAGGGTTTTGTATCATCAATAATACGGGGAAGGTCACACATAAGTTCCACGAAGACAAGGAACTCCTTTGAACTAGATTTCACAAATTCTAACTCGAATTCCTAGAGAATGACAATCCAATGAGAGTATTTCCCCCCAATTACTAGACGAGTTAAGACGTAACACACAGGGTTAGAATTTGTATACACAATAGTTGTGCAAAGCAATATGTAGTGACGGAATTTATGGACCATGATGACTGTGGCTAGAGATAACTTCTCAAAATGCGAATAATGTGTTTCAAAGTCAAGGAGACTCTTACTCTGGTAATAAATCACATGTTCCTGATCATGTTCATCTGGTTGAACTAATACCATGCCGATGGTAGTTAATGATGCAGCCACATACAAGGAGGAATCCCTAGTGTAATCGTCTGGTTGCAACACAGGTGCGTGTTTGATAGTGTGTTGGAGAGTGTCAAATGCACATTGTGCGAGGTCATCCCAAACAAAGGGTGTCTCATTTTTTAACAAACACATGAAATTGTGTGTCTTCTTGGGTGTAGTTGCAGATAAAATGACACAGAAAGTTTTCCTTCCCTTGAAAAAATTGAAGTTCAGTGATGTTGGTACGCGGTGGTAGGGATAAGATAATTCAATACTCAATGGGTCTATATAGATTCCATCCTTGGAAACAATGAATCCAAGAAATCTGCTAGTCTCAACAAAAAAAACACATTTGTGTGGATTCAGCCCAATGTTGTAATGACAACATATGAGAAAAATAGCTCTTAGATGATCAACATGATGTTCTCGATGTTGCGAATGGGTGGGTAGGTCATCAAGATATGGTTCCACAATATGTTTAATGTCATGCAAAGAATAAGACATTGCGTGTTGAAATGTAGTGTCGACATGTTTTCAGGCCAGCGAGAAATTTTTTGTATGCAAAGGTCCCCCATGGGAAAATTAAAGTTGTATTATGCTGATTGGAAGGGAGTGTCTCTATCTGATTATAGCCAGAAAATCCATCCATGAATGAAAAGATGACGCTCCTGTCACAATTATCAATGATTTGATCGATATAAGCAGTAGGGAAATTGTCCTTGGGACAAGCCCTATTAAGGTCTTGAAGAGCGATACAAACCCTAATCGTACCCTATTTTTTAGTCACAAGAACAATATTAGAAATCCATTCCGTCAGTTACACAGGGTAAATGAACCTTTCCCTAATACGATTCTCAACTTCTTCCTTTATAGCCACTGCTTTCCATGGATGCACTTGACGTCACTTTTGATGGACCAGTATGGCATCAGGGTATGTCCTGATCTCATGAATGATGATTGAAGGGTTTATCCCTGACATTTATTCATACATCCAAGCAAAAGAATCTCTAAATTCCCTAAAAAGGGTTGTATAATACTCAATTTATAGAGAAGAACAGTTTTGGCCCAAGGGGATATTATCAACAACTCCAGGTTTCACTGATATGTTGAAAGGAATGATCTTCCTAATATTACTCATATTACCCTCAAACTCAACATCGTAAATGAGTACCAATGACTGAGGAGTAGTTACAATATCATATGATATCAATGTTTCAAAATGATCTTTTACCATTTGGTAACTAGGAAGGAAAGAGGATCGGTGATGATGATATTTCCAAGGAATCTCATCTAAAGACATGAATTCCATGATGGATTCATATGATGGAATATGTTGCAAAATATAATCTAGAGATGGGGGGGAATCTAACTAATATGGTAGGTTGTAAGGGTCGGATGCCAACAAAATAATGATTATTAATGGTGGGGTCATTGGTGGATTGGATAGCCTGATAAGTTTCTTCAAAATGAATCAAAAGTGTCAAATCAACAATTGAGTTCCCTTTACTCAAAGTGTCATGACTTATTGAAGAGATCATGTTCACAGACGCGACCTCTGAAGGAGGAGGAGGATTTTTCAGTGGAAAGACTCCCATAATTGAGGAATATTTAAGAAGAAATACTCTTACGCTCTGGTATTGAGGAGCCGAAGAGGCTAGGAGTGGAACATTAGTCATGGAATTAGAACTTGTGTCTAGAGAACAAAAACCTTATTGATCAATAGTAACAATCTTCTCTTGGAATGGGAATTGGACCACATGAAAGAAAGAGGAAGCTACTGCTTGCACTGTGTAGAACCAGTTCTTATCTAGGAGGAGATTGTAGTATAATGGAGCATAGACAACTTCAACAAGAATGGATATTGACTTGCCCCCTAGTCCAATTGAAACAAGGGAAAATAATGCATAGGGTTGAAATCTGTGACCATCAAAATACTTCAAAGTTTTGGGTGAATCCTTAATCTCAAGGGATCCTATGGCTCTCCAACAGGATAGAGACATGGTTGATGTCGAGGAACCCTCGTCCAATATGGTATAATGGAATTTATTCCCAATAACGTTTGTAGATAATTGAGAATACAGTTGATGGGGGAGCCTTGAATTAAAATCATTCAGTCTAAATGTGATGAAATTTCTATTCTCAGGGTCCACAGCTCCAAGAACCGAAAAAATATTTTTCCTCTATGTAGGGCAAGTTTGGAATACTTTGAGTGTAGACATAGCACATGGTGTCTGGGCCAAATTTTCCACTACCTTTTAGTATTGGGTAGCACGTGCACTACATTTAAATAATGATTTACGAATTGTACTCTTAGGTGAATGGGGGACTGCATCACAAACAAGTTTTCAATATGAAGACCATTGGTGGGAGGAGGGATGGAAGCTGTAGTCTTATCTTTTAGAATGTCATCACTCTTATTCTCTGGAGGGTGTTCATAACTCTGGGATCTAGTGGTAATATTAACTGACTCACTTGACATCATTTTGACCTCATCTATAGGATATGAAGAAGACCTATGCAAGGATTAATGGTCAATCAATTGTTGTTGGGTAGGGAAAGGATCAATTAAAATTGCCGAGGTGGAATTTTTTTTTAGAAATTTGTTACCTCTTCATGCCGAGGTAATTCTTTGGTGAAGTAGTCACCTCCACATATAAGGCAGGGAAAATTTTCCTTTATCCTATTTCTATATTCGACATCTATTTTTTGTGTTTTATTACCTTCCCTTTGATTCTCAGATTTCTTGGATTTGTTCCTTCATTTTTTTCTTTGTTCCCTCATATTCTAAGGATTGAACGGAATTCATTTAAGTAGAAACAACAAGAGAAGAAGTAGTCTTTGGATTTGTGATAGTATGGATAGCAGGTGAAGTAGGTTCGTTTTGTTTTTTCATGGATTTAGTAGTTGAATGTGTTTGAACAGAACCAAGTATGCCATTGACATGTGGTTCCATCGAAGTTTTTGAAGGGTATGAAGTAGGGCGGGGAGCATTCAGGATCACATCGTACAAAGTGCTTGAATGGGAATAAACCAAGTCTAGGTAATGAGGACAGATGATGGATTTCTCTTCGGTAACAACACCTACCATGGAAAGATCCCTGGAAATGGGTAGAAGCAATGAATTAATGAACCAATCAACAAGAAAATGGTCGTGGATGTGAGCTTTAATCAACCTACGTCATCATCTCCACTCATGTATATGATTATATATATGGGTGGAAGTGGGTTGGTGAAGTGAGGTTAAAATATCTGTACCCATTTCATATTTGATTGGTAACTAAAAAAGTGTCAAAAATACCATTGTTAGGGTGTTGAAATCCTAGAAGGAATGTTGACGAAACTCTGTATACCATTTAATGACGGTTCCAGTGAGAGTTGTTTGAAAAGGTATGAAATGGGTGGAACCATCCATTAGAGAGTTTGACGAACACCACAAATGATAAGTCATTACATGTTTTTAGGTTCTTCACCAGGTTTGTCCATAAATTTTGGTATATCCCGAGGTAAATTTACAATAATAGCTGGCCATGAAGGATCATGGTGGATATGATCATCAATTAATTGTGATAAATATGGAAGAACAAGCATGGCCAGAAATGGAAATTGTTGATTAGGTTGCAGGTACTAATAATATTGGTAAGGAATTTGAGTATTGGTAGGATCGTAAATGGATTGATAAATGAGTGTTGATCATCCTCCTATAACATGTTGGTTCAGTGGTGGTTCATTTCCAAATGATCCACCTAATGGTCCCATGGGTGGTGGGACTCCAGGTAGTGGACCTCTGGATGGTGGAACCTTAGATGGTGGACCTTAAGGTAGTAGACCTCTAGGTGGTGGATGTCTAGATGGAGGACCTCTAGGTGGTGGACCTTTAGGGGGTGTACCTTTAGGTGGTGGGCCTCCAGATGGAACTTCAGATGGAGGACCTCCATACAAATTTGAAAATGTCCTTCCATAAGTGGGGACATTCATCCAACTAGGTTTTCCCCATGGGGTATTAGTCTTACCAAGATAAGGAATCCAGGAAAAACATTTCCCGAGGAAATGGGTTGATAATTCAGATTAACCATTGCTGCTTGATCTCCTAGGTAATTGTACGCCAATGTAGGTTGATTATAAATGGGTTGGAACCATGATGTTTGTCCCAATACGAGGGAAGGAATAACCACATTTTTGGTCTTGGAGGGTGCACTAGATATCGACTTCCCTAAAGAAATATTCTACCCAATATTTAAACTAGTTCGCAGAATTGTTGTAACAACTTGGGTTGGGGATTTCCCATCGGGCATGGAAATTTATAGGAGAACTAGGAATAGTTGGGATATTTTGATTTGATAGGCTAGGGATGGAGGGGTGACTTGGGTTGTAATAAATAAAATTTTGAACCGGTATTCTGGATATGGTATCATAATAAGACCAAATAGGAGCATGGTATTCCATACTGGATGTTTTTGAACGGACAGGTAAAGGAGAAAGACTCCTGATCCTTATGTTTCCCCACCTTGTGCATAGATTGGACACCATCTCATGGATGGGTCTAAAATACTCATCATTTGATAATAACAATCTTGAGTTTGGTGGGGGGGTGGTGTAAGACAAAGCAGTAGTGTTGTATTTGGAAATTGTTTGTCCTAAGGAATTCTCCCAAAACGGAGCAGTTGAATGAATTTCGATGCCATATGGTCATCTGATGGCTGGGAAAACACCCAATATCATGCACTAGAATGACCTTATGTAGGAAAATCAAAGGTTTAATCATGTGAAGAAGGAAATTGCACAAATACCATGGTAGAGGTAGGTGGATTCTCAAAAGAAGAATACTATTCTACTGGTTCAATGGTTGGAGCGTCTTCCATAGAAGGATCAACTGTGATAGGTTATTCCATGGTCAAACCTTGTCTTTCATCCACGATAGGAGGAAATTTAGGTGGTAAACCCTGCATCAACTAGAATGACAAATAAAAACCTTTACTCTATAGGTATTCTAGTAAAATATATCACACACAAACAGTTATACGCAAGCTAAGGTCACGAGAAAACTTAAGTGATAAGAGGGGATGAAAAATATGAATCCTCACTAGGAGTGTCAAGTTGTTGCAAATCGCGATATACCATAGGATCCAACAATAAAACACGACAAGGAGGTTTGGGGTTGTACCCTTTCCTGAATACCCAACTACCTGGATGACACGTGTGTAGTAGCTTCCTGAGTATTGTTATCAATGTATTGCTTCAACAATACGAACAAATGGATTCTCTCAGTTGGTATAGGTTCCTAGAAGGGTCTCTTGATATACACAAGGTATGTGGGAGCTCAAATCTGTGTTAGTTATTTCTAATGCACAACCATTCAAAAGGGGCCTTCCGATCTACTATCGAGTACGTGAATAAATTTTTGATATACCTCAAGGGTATGTGAAAATCTGTTCAATATATTGATTAGTACATGGAAAAAATGCACGATCCCCATCATGCAGTGTAGGAAAAGAACGACAACTCCTATTTTTATAGATGCTGAAACATGTCTTCTATCCTATCACTCAAATTACTAAGAATTTTAAACTAAGATACCGTTCAATTTTATCTAGATGGTTAGTGAATGTTTGTGGAGTGTGAAGTAATTCTAGGATTGAAATGATCTAAATGCAATGCATTTTCCTTTTCGATGAATCCTAGCTAGATAAAGGGAGATAATTTTCCTTTCAAACAATGAATGAAAACACCATGTGATTTTAACAACTCATTCTCCAAGATTTGAAGAAAAATCTAGACACACAAAACATTCCAATGCTAAACCTAAAAGATCTCTAACTTAAAAAGGAACAGTTTTCCTAATTCCTAAATGCCTATGCTTTTGTTAAGCAAAACACAAAAGAAACACTACTACTCTAAATGATCAATCAGATTCGAAACATCTAACCAAATCAAAAGAAACCGATCTAACTTTTTCTTTTGTTTTTTGATGTACTTTTGGAAAAAGAAATGCAAAGAACCAAAATCACTCTAAAAAAGTGTAAGAAACCATAACATTTTTCCTTTCTACATATCTAGAATGATCTTTTAAAAACAAACTATAAAAACAAGACTAAATTTCCACACAAAACCATCTAGTTTCAGAGTTTTTACTAAGACAACTTTTCAAGATTTGAACTCAAAAGAATACATTCAGGCCAAGCACACTATTAGACCTATCAATAAGCAGGAAAGAAAATTGACAAAACCCAAACAAAAGAAAAATAATTTCACAAGAGTAACTCTAAAGTAGGATATGGCCTACCTTGATGCACTCTGTAGGCTGGAACTAGGGTGTCATCCATTGGCTGATGCTCTCTACTCTCTTATAAACAATGTCAGTGACACTCCTTAATTGTGGGAAGAAGGTGTTAGCGGGGCTCCTTAATAGTAGGAAAAAGGTATTAAGGACAATCTGACTCTCTATCAAAGAAACCCAGGTGCATCGACAGAGATAGAGAACCGAAAGAAGTAAAAAACCTTTAAGATAATCAATTTTAAATAAAACTGGAATTTTGATAAGTCTAATCACCAACCAAAGAAGGAAAATGGGATTGAAATAAGATGGATTTCTCACCTTATATCCTTGAATGAGAGAGAGAGAGAGAGAGAAAAATTGCAAGCTTGTAGTCAAAATAAAAATCAAAACTCATAGATTTGATTAGTTTATCCCCAGTATGGTCACTAGTTTTGTTACTAGAAATTCTCAATCAATGCAGACAAAGATTGCTTCCCTATTCTACATGGGGCAGATATAGAAAAAAAAGGCACAGTGATGCATCCTCTCCCTAGATTATTAAACTACTTGAATTCTAAGCTTCCTTACCTCAATGATGAAGGTGTTACGTGTTTTGTGGATTCCTTTGCAATCAATCGTACCTACAAATAATATGAATAACAAGACACAATAGTGAAACCAACAAGATAATTCAACGATCTATACTAATGATCAAGGAGAAAAGTAATGAACAATTGATATTAACACAAATCATTCATGGGAAAGGGGAACATGTTTGTATTAACAATATAAGAGAAGAAAAACTACAACCAAATCCTCTATGTTGAATCTTTTCTCTCACAATTCCTTTGACTCACTTTCACACACACTACAAACTCTACAAATCTCACTCAGAACCACACTCTTGGCCTCCTATACCAACAATGATTTCAACAGCATAAAGGTACTCTTTTGGTCCTCCCCTATCATGGTCGATGAAGCTTATATATATAGGCCTAAGAGGGCCCAAAGGGGTTGAGATATTTTCAGAGGAAGATGAAAAATGATCCATAGAGGATAGGGGTATGAATGCTACCTACTCCAAGCAATTGGGATAATCCTCCATGAGGACTTTCATCTAGAAGGTTCTCAAAATCTTCTATTTTTTCCTTTTTGACTGTGTTAACACTCCTTGTGCATTACCAGGTTGTGCCAATTCTCCCTATCCTTAGGAAACAAGTGTCATCGTCAATAGGAAGCAGGAGTTAGAGCAGGATGACACTCTATGTCTGAAGGAAAAGGGCTTCATCCATTCGAGAAATGAAAAAAAGGATCCTACAAAAGGTAATTTGGCCAAGAAACTTTAAGGGATTGAATCATTAGGATAACATTTAGGTGTAACACTTATCTCAAGCACCTTGCTCTATGTCTACTCTTGAAGTACTCCAAACTTGTCCAACGCAACAAAAAAACCTATTGTCAGTATTTGAAGCGATGGATCCATAAAATTCTAACATCATTACTTTTAATCTGGAATATTTTAAGTCAAGGATTTCTTACCAATTTCTCTTTCAGATAACTACTAAATTTAGAGGGAAAAATATCCATTGTAGCATTTTAGACAAAGGTGCCTCTACTTCTGTCATGTCTATATCCTATTGGAGAGCCATTGGTTCTCCTGAAGTTAACCATTCCCCTACTACCTTGATGGCCTTTGATGGTCATGGATTCCGACCTTATGGATTGCTATCATATCTATCTGTAGAGTTGGGGGGAAAATCTATGTCCATTCAGATTGAAGTTGCTGATGCACCATTATACTATAATATTTTATTGAGAAGGAACTAGTATTATGCTATGCACACAGTTTCATCTTATTCTTTTTGTTTAGTCCAGTTCCCATACCAAGGAAATATTGTTACCATCGATCAATTGAATTTTTTCTCTCCTGACATCAATTCCAACTCTGGGAACAATTTTCCTCTTTTAGGGTCTTTTGCCCCTGAATATCAGAATGTAGGGGTAGGACTTCTCAAAGATTCTTCACTCATGGGGATCTTTCCGTTAACAAGTCCCACTCCTTCACAGGTTTCTTCCATTAACATGATCTCTACAGATGATAACAATCTATTGAAAGGAAAATTATTGATGATTCAATGTCCTTAAGTCCATTTGAAGATGTTTATCACACAATTCAATCCACATCTATCGACTGCAACCCTAATGATAACCTTCTAGTGGCATTGTACCTTTATCATCTACCATATTGGTTAGATTCTTGTTAACCGTTGTTGGACTATATTTTATAACCCTTTCCATTTGATGAATCTATAATGGAAGTCATGTCCTTATATGATTTACCATGGAAAGATGCCCATCATCAGTCTTCTTTCATTTTGGATTTCTAATTAGTAGAAACTGATTTTGAATCTTTTGTTTCATCTAATATCATTACTTATCCTCAATATCCTATACTCACACAGGGTGTTACAACTGAAGGGAATTTGAGTAATATCCTAAATACTACTCCAATTGACATATCGGTGAAACCAGGTATCATTGAGAACACCCATTTGGGCCAAAATTGTTCTCCTTCAGAGATAAAGACGTATACAACCCTATTCAAAGAATTTCACAATGTTTCCACATGGAGCTACAAACAAATTCCAAGGATTTATCCTTTAATCATAGTTCATGAAATTAATACATACACTAACGCCAATCCAGTTCGACACAAACTTCATCAAGTTCATTTGAGGAAAGTTGCAGCCATTAAGGTAGAAGTTGAAATTTTTATTAAAGTTGGGTTCATTTATCGCATACCTTTTATAGAATGTGTTTCCAATATTGTTTATGCTACTAATAAGTAGGGTAACATTGGGGTTTGTATTGATTTTTGGGATCTCAATTGAGCTTGTCCAAAGGGCAATATCAATCAAATCTTTGAAAATTGTGCTGGAAGTCTTATCTTTTCATTTATGGATGGATGTTTTTGCTATAATCAAATTGAGGTACTCCCTTATGATCAACATAAAATGACCTTTATATGCCCATGGGGAACATTTTCTTATCGAAAATTTCCTTTTGGTCTCAAAAACGCTGGAGCTACATTTCAACGTGCCAGGTCTTATAATTTCCATGATATTAAACATATAGTGGAACCTTATCTCGATGATTTTCTTATTCATTCCCAACATCGCGAACAACATTTTGACCATATGAGAGCCATTTTTATTGGATGTCGCCACTATAACATTCATTTGAACCCACACAAATGTGTTTTTTGTATTGAGACTAGATGACTACTTGGATTCATTTTCTCTAAATATGGCATTAGAATTGATCCTTTAAAAGAAGAGGCTATATTGACCCTTCCACCACCGATGAACATAACTGAACTTCAAAATTTGCATGGGAAAGCAAACTTCTTGTGTCGTTTTTTCTATAACTATGTAGAGAAAACATATGGTTTCATGTGATTGCTTAAAAAAGAAATGCCTTTTGTTTTGGATGATCTTGTGCAATGTTCCTTTGATAATATCAAACATGCCATTATGCATGCACCTATATTACAACTTCTTGATTATATAAATGACTATTTCCTTTATAGTGTTGCATCAGTTACTATCATTGGAATGGTACTAGTACATGAAGACAATAATGGACAAGAGCATGTGATTTATTACTTGAGTAAGAGTCTTATTTATTCTAAAACATGTAGAGAAGTATCTTTGGCTACGGTCATCGCAGTCCAAAAAAATTGTCATTACATTTTTCTCTACATTAGAACCGTTCTTGCAGACTTTAATCCCTTGTACTACATTTTAACTCCTCAAGTATTGGGGGAAAAGTATTCCCGCTGGATTTTTATCTTGCAAGAATTTGACCCTAGTTTCTGAGTGTTACTTTTAGCTGAAATGGATCAATATATATTTTGTCATCTATTTTGGTACTTTCTGGGTGGAAATATTGGATGAGTTGGCTTGTAGGGCCCATTTTAGGGGCATGTCTCACTTTGCATATTTGGAGTCCAGAACCTTCCAGGGCCTATTTGAGGGATTGAATGATGTTTTTTGGGGTTAAAATTTAATCATTTTCATAATTACCCTTCACATGATTCTACACTTCAAGACCCTTCCAACAATTCAAGAATCACCTCAAATGGAGTCTGTATGAGGAAGGTATGCCTCTCGTAAGTTGACCTATCTAGTTGACCACCATGGTACCAAGTGGGTTTCAATCCATATCTCATTTCTCACACATGCGACGCTATTCACATGTGGACTTTCAAGTAATTTCTAGAAGGTCCAAGATCCTAAACCTAATCAGGAATTGAGGCATGCAAAAACCCTGAAATTAACCCTAGACGACTATCGAGTTATGGTAAATACCGGGTTGTTAGGAGAAGAAGGGGTTCCAATCTTATGATGTTTTTATATTGTTCCATAATTGAGCAACAACATGAGATGGAAAATATCAAGAAAAGAGTAGGAGATATTATAATAGCCATACGATCCATAGTGTCTAAGGTGACTCCATAGAGAGCACATTTTCCTTTGTATTTGCATTCTATATGAAAAAGAAAGGCATATACCTCATTTCTAGATGGATTTTTCCCCATAGTGGGTTTTCCTAGGGTAAATATTGGTTGATTGTGTGGATTGTGTACTTATTTATTTTATTTATTGTCACGTCCCCATGCCTCCGAACGGCGTAGAGGACGCGACTACTAGCTTTATCAGACCGGGCAAACCGCCCCATGAACATGTACAGGCTTAAAATTTCATAAACAGTATGCTTAAACATATACACATGAAAATTTATCATACATAGATGCAAACATCTATCATACACAGCGGAAACATCATACATTTAAGCCCATATTCATTCGACATGTTCATTTCATTTTAATTAACAGTAATTATAGAATTGCAGAGGTAAAATACACAATAACACTTATCTTATGAAAGCTTTGCTCCGCAACCAGCTATGTCGCTGCAACGTTCCACCCAACCATAGGTTAGCGCGCTCCTTAAGCTCTCAGCAACGCTGCCACCCCCGAGCTGGGCATGATTCCCAAGGAATAAGGGAACTAGAAGGCTTACACATAGCCAAGGATATACAAAACACACAGCCAAGCCAACAGAGTTGGGTTTATCAGGCCATTAAGGAGCTGGAGAAGGCAAATTGCTAAGCTGGTGAGCTCATTACAGAGCCAAGGACACCTACACCAGAGCTAGCCTAACCTCTAAGACACCCATCCACACCCAACACAAGGAATCAGTCCCTTCTTTGCCACACAGTCCCTCAGGCCCTGCATTCCCTTCCAGTGCTATTCAGGGGTGATGGAGAAGAAGACCAGCCCTCTAGCTCTGTCTGTGTGGTTCCAGCCACCAGGTTTATCAAGCAAAGCTCAGCCCACATCCTTGCTCCCAATACAGTCCGAAGACCAACCATTGTACTCAGGCAACTCATTCAGCTGTCACAGCCTAAATCAGGGAAAACGAATTCTGAGTCATTTTGGCCCTATCGTGGCCACAATGACTCTCACTCGAATTTACAACAGCCCCCAAATGTAACAGTAATTACATTCACAACATGGGGAAAACTACAGCCCCAAATCTATCAGTGAGCACCACTCACAGCAGGGAAAAACGACCCAAAAAGTCTGTGCGTGAGATCAATAGCCAGTGAGACAGCCAAAAACGTGAATGGCCCTTCACAGCCATGGTAAAAACACATGAAGCTACAAAAACGTGAATGGAAAAATGCACCAGCAGCTCCCAAAACGTGAGGAAGACAACCCAATCCCTGGCACTACAAAAACGACCTCCAATCCATGGGAAAAAATGAAGCCAACAACCAAAAACGTGGAATGATAGACACAGGAAAAACTCCAGCTGCTCCCAAAAGCCCCAACGTGAAGGAGAATGGTGAGGAAAAATGGAAAAACATGGATGCATGGTAGAATGGCATACGTTTTTGGGCATTTTCCTTGCCAAGGAAGTCAGAACACATTTTTAAAAAATGGGTCTCTGCCCAATTCGAATTTTTGCCCATACTCTTCCCATTCCATGCAATAACTAACTCAACCACATTCTAGCAGAAATAAATGATTGGGGAAAAAGACAAGAAAGGTAGTTGACAGTTTGATGGGTTTTCTCATAGACATTTGGCTTTTCCCCATTGGCCCATAGATTAAATATTTCACCCCCCCTTATCCTTAGGAAATCATGCCCCATTCGATTTAGTTTCCGTGACCGTAGCTGGTTGTGTCCATTAATTAATTATGATGCGTATTTACATGATGGCCAACATAATATATGCCGCATGCCCCGATATACCATCGGTGACAAATTTAAATCCAAAGCATAGCATTACCGATCAATGGTGGGGCTTTGGCCTTTAGCTCCGCACCATGATCATTACAATATATATATACATCATATACATATAGTGCAATGGGGTCAAAACCGGGGCATTACAGTTATTTTCTTATAGTTCTTGTATTTATCATTATGTGGAAATAAGCTAATAGAAAAGAACTAAGTTGTAAGATCCCTTGTGACAAATTGTTCTAGTGGAATATCCACAAACGTTTACGAATCATATTGGTATCAAAGAAGTTTTATTTTGTTTTTTGTGGGTAATCGAGATATCTAGTAGTTGGTAAAAAAAAAGTCATAAAACCCTAACCATGGTGGAAGAGTCTGGTATAGAAGCGACAGATGATTATGAGCAACAATTTACAAATATAAAAATACAAGTCATAAATATCTCATGGAACATGTCAATCCTCATGGTGGATCTAGAGATAAGTTTGTACCTTTCAACTAATTTGGAGGTTTTAAATCATAGATTATATTAGAGGGAAAATAAAATATAAAGGGAAACGAGAAAAAGAGCTGAGGAAAGAGCTCAAGAAAGAGAAACCAAGTTCTATCTTCAGTATCATTTCCCAACCGTTATTTAAGATGAAAGCTGAAGTGGATATCAAGCCCTAACAAGGTTAGAACAATGCTTTAAAGTTGAATAATTGGTGGAAACAGTTATAAGTATATTTTAGTATCCATCAAATATATGAGGGGAATAACATTTTATTTTCTTGACTAAAATTATAGGGGAAAGCATTAACCTAGTGGGAAATCCACACCAATGAACTTAGGATGGAGGGTTATCCACTACTAACTTAGTGGCAGGATTTCAAAATCCATTAATTCCAAGTTCTATCCTATCGGATACGTGGAGGACCAATGGATCCATTGGCATTACTTCATGCAAAGGAAAGGGAAAAGTGTGGAAGAATACACCATTGGATTCAATAAGATGGCTATCATGCTGGGTATCTCACCACAAGAACTCATATGTACTCCTAAAGTATCTAGGGGATATACATAGTCATTTACGAATGAAAGTGATTCTCATCAAGCCTGAGACAATTGATGAGGCATGTGTGTAAGCATAATACCTGGAAAATATAGGCCATAAGAAAGGATAGCCAAGCATTTCTAAACATAAGGAGAACCAAGATGATTCTAAGGAGGGGATAAAGAAGAAGTCGAATATAAAATATAAGAATAATACAACAACAACACATCAATGCAAGGATCCAAAAAACCATCATAATCATTGTAACATTGATGGTCACACTGAAGACGAGTGGTAGAAGCTACATTTAGAGATAAACCCTAAGAACCATAATAAGGATGCCAAGAGGAAGAACATGATAGCCATGGATTTAGGAAACCATGTGGAGAGAAGCTCAGATGTAGATGAGAATATTTTCTACAATATAGTGTAGAAGGAGATGAACTTGAGTATCCTTCTTCCCACAAAAGAAAAGGAGACGACGAAACTCTTCCACATCAATATTAAAGTAAAAAAAACCAAGGTTGATACTCTATTTGATTCTAGTTCATAGTCCAATTCCATAGTATAATATTTGATAAGTAAGCTTGGATTGGAACTACATGATCATCCCATCCCCTACCCATTGGGATGGGTAAATAGGATGTAGAACTTAGGGTTACAAAACAATAAAAGATTAAATTTTCTATAAGTGTAGATTATATTGATTAAGTGGAGGTATATGTAGTATCCCTTGATGTTTATGGTGTAGTGTTTGGAATCTCCTACATTTATAATAGGGATGCGTTCTCCATGAGAAGAGAAAACTAATAGCGCTTGATCAAGGATGAGAAATTTTTCATCATCGACATGCACAAAGGTAAGTCAAATATCTCTCTAGTATGTTCCAACCAAGCGAAGAAGCTAATCAGTTCAAGTACAAAGTTTGTGTTGTTTTTCTTAAGACATAATCAACAAGAAGGTGAATTTATAAAAGTAAAGGTGTCTCTGGAAATATGTACCAAATATCATAAACACCAATTAAAGAACCTTTTTCAGACATATAGAGAAGTGTTCCATGAGCCTAGAGGGATACCTCCTGAGAGGGAAGTGGATCATGAGGTACAACTATTTCCAGATTCTCCATTGTTGAACATCAAACTATATAGATAGCCTCTTTTGGAAGCAAAACAACTTAAAAAGAAGTTGCAACAACTATTGGAGCAAGGAATAATCTAACCAATACCATCACCTTATGGGTCACCTATTGTCATAGTACCCAAGAAGAATGGGACATGGAGGATGTATTACTACAACAAAACAATCCATTAACCCCATAATTTCACCAGATTTTAGTGTATTTGTTTCTATGAGATGAACTCAATGACAAACATTAAATTTGGCACCACATTACATTTTTTAGTTGCTTCCTTTTTTGCACCAGGAATAACATTGTATTTTTATCCCTCTTTTGCATTGACTATAGCATCGGGTTTAGTGCCAAAATTGGCTCCATATTTAGCATTGAGAGAAGTATTTGTGTCAACTCTTATTCCTGTATTCATGCCCAAAATTGCGTTAAAAATGCATCGATATGAGAGACCAAATTAACAATGGTTGTTGCTTCAATTTTCCTTATGGTATTTCTTCTTATTTGTCATCCAATTTACCTTCCCGTGTTTCTTCCATTTTAACTTCCTTATTAGTGTGAGGTGTTTCTTCCCTTATAGTGCCAAGTGTCCCTTCCTTCATTGTTGGGTTTTGATTCCCTTTAAATTCCATGTTTTGCTTCCATTATTCCTTCCTTTTAAATGTCAGGTTTTGCTTCCATTATTGCTTCCTTTTTCGCTTCTAGTCTTGCTTCCATTATTGATTCCTTTTTTTCTTCCATTATTGCTCCATATTTTCTTCCAAAATTGCTTATTTTTTTGCTTCCTATGTGACCCCGGTTTTTTCCCTTAATTAGCAACAAATTTTTCTTCCAGAATCACTTCCTTTTAGTGCTAAGATTTCCTTCCTATTTAGCAACTAGTTTTTCTTCTTTTTTATCTCTACTGTTTTCTTCCTTTTAGTGTTGGGTTTGCTTCCTAATTAGTGTCCAGTTTTGTTTCTTGTTAAGATGACAATTTAGCTTCCTATATAGAGCCAAAAATAACAACAAATATGGCTTCCATTTTCAAGCTGAGTTTTGCTTCCATTTTAGAGCCACATTTTTCTTCCATTTTAGCATCTCAGGTTGCTTCCTTTATAGATTCCACTTTATTAATTTCACTTAAATTATTAGTTAAAGATATCATAGCTCTTAAATAAAATATATAATTATGGAGAAACTGATATTGTATTTCAAATATTTTATAACATAACATTTATATGAAATCTTTAGGGAAATGGGAAACATCCATACAAATTATAAAAACCATTTTACTTATTAAATATCCATTAAAAAATATCTACAACTTCTGGTATATATAAATTAACAATGATTATAACATCATCATCATCTATAAGTAAAACAAGTGAGACAAATTTACCAATATTAGATAAATGTCATGTCAAACAACATATATCTATAAAACACAAATCAGATATCACATTTCAAATTTATATCATAACATTTATGAATAAATTCAATTGATATTGATAATATCCGTCCAAAATAGAAAAATCATCATACATAGTAAATATACATCCAAAAAACATCGACCAATCCCAATATATAAATTAATAAGATAATAATAATAAGATCATTATCATCTATAACTTAAACAAGTGAAAGCCATACAAGTAGATCAATAACATGTCAAAATGATATAAGTGAATATGATACAAGTCAAAATGATATATATATATGTATGTATGTATGTATGTATGTATGTATGTATGTATGTATG
>LPNX010689455.1:8495-42281 GCA_001517045.1 Pseudotsuga menziesii | reverse complement strand
TATATATATATATGTATATATATATATATGTATGTATATATATATATATGTATGTATATATATATATAGATATATAGATATATATGTCACAAGGATATATGTATCATAATGATATTTGAAAAACAACCCATGATACAGGAAATATGATCAATATCATTTACTACAACTAGAAATGACCTCATCATCATCATCATCATCATGGTCCTCCTCCTCCTCCTCCTTATAATCGTCTCCATCTGCATCTTCATCATCATCAACTCCCATATCTGATCCATGTTCAACATAAAATGGATCTTGATCAGCCTCATTCGGGTCTTCCAAACTTGTGTTCTGCAAAAGACCATTGAAAATGAAAAGTTAGGATAATTTCATTGAATAATTCATATTGTTGTTATATTGATAATATTACAACATATGCAACTGAACCATAATCATATTACACCATATCAAAGTGTATATACCATAATCAAATATGATATAAGTTACAACTAAGATGTCATTCCAATTATGTAAAACATGCAACAATTTTAACAAGTGTTAGTAAAGTTCATAAAAAATTTATTATACAAATTAACTATCAAATGGAAAGTGTATTACATAACCTTAAGTATCAACCCTCTCATGTCAATATATAAAAGTAATTTGTTTGTCATCATTGACTTTGCAAGATATAATATGACATAATTCACTTGTGTCTTCCAAGTATAAACATACAATCGCTAGACTCCCTTACCAAGTGATACTAGTTCATTAAACACTGATATACTTGGGACTATTTTAAGGCATTGGGACTATATAAGTTTTAAAGATTCTCATTTTCCACAAATAATTTGGTTTTAACAGTTCTTATGTTATTTACATTTGATCTCAGTTAACCCTAACACATGGCTCGATTGAGGTCACTTCCATTCATGGAGGTGGTTATAATGGTTAAGAATACGATCCTTTGCACAATTTTCTCTTGGTGTAGGATCTTGGTGTCTTCTTTGAGAAATTCCCTAACCTATGATATTATTCTGGGAAATGTATTGGTATTTCAAGAAGGTTGACTCATTCATTTATGAGAGTGATCCTATTCTCATGGTACCAAATACCCCTCATTTTAGTGTTCAATTACCCGAAAACAATCATATTGTACCATCTACGAAAGTAGGGTTTTGCTCAGCAAAGGCCAACACTAATTTTTAATAAGGGGGTCAATTTTGAATTGAATTATCCTAGGAAATCATGGCTAGTGTGACCACATACACAATGGAAAAACACATGTGGGATTTGATGGAACCCACTTATGCTGCCCGATTTGGATTTCGTTCCCCTAGAGAAAATTCACAAGTTGTCCTTGAATGGCCTCAATAAGATACTTGCAATTGGACAAAGAAAATAAAACGTAACTTCAATCATGAAATCGACAATTCAGATGGATTCAAGATGTTGGGTATCATCTAGAGGAACCCCTCTACCATGTTTCAATTGTGGGAAAATATGGGCAGTGTAACCATGTCCACAACGGCCAAACACATATGACATACTTGACGAAACCCAGTTATGCTACCCTATTTGGATTTTGTGCTCTTAAAGGAAATTCACAAAGTGTCCTTGAATGGCCCCAAGGGATACTTGTAAATGGCCATTGAACTAAATTCATAACTCGTATAATGAAACTATCAATTTTGATGGATTCAGGATGCTGAGTTTCACCTAGAATAACCCCTCTATCATTTTTAATTTCTCAGAAAAGGTCGTATTATACCATCTTTGGAAAAAGGGTTTTTCTTGGTGAGGGCCAATGCCAATTTTGCAAAAGGGGTTCAATTTTGAATTGAAGTATCTCAGGTGACCTAGCAAATGTGACCACATACATAATGGCCAAAAAATATATGTGGGAGATAACATAACCCAATTATGCTTCCCTGTTTGGATTCCGTACCCTCAGAGCAATTTCACAAGTTGTCCCTAAATGGACTCAAGGAGATACTTACAACTGGCCATAAAACAAAAATCATAGCTCAGATTTTGATACCGTCGATTTAGATGGTTTTAGGATGATTGGTATCAACTAGGGGAATTCCTCTATTATGTTTTAATTTCCTAAAAACGATCGTATTATACCATATCCTAAACTAGGGTTTTGCTTAGTAAGGGTCAATGTAAATTTTGCACAATGGGGTCAATTCTAAATCAAAATATCTCGACAAAACCCGAGCCATGTGACCATGTCAAAAATGTTGAAATTCAACTATTGGAGTAGACAGAACCTATTTATGTTTCTCAGTTTGGGTTTCATGCCCCCCGAATCAAATTCACAAGTTGTCCTTGAATAGTCCCAGGGGGCTATTTGCAACTGGCCATAGAATAAAAATCATTACTTGAATCATGAAACCATTGATTCAGATACAATCATAATGATGGATTTATTCCAAGGGAACACCTATACCATGTTTCAATTTCCAATAAATTATCTTATTTTACCATCTCCAAAAGTAGGGTTTTGCTTAGTGAGGGTTATTGTCAATTTTGCACAAGAGGTCATTTTTTAATCAAAATATCCCAAGTGACCATGGGAATAATGACCACATCCAAAATGTATAAAACCATATGTGGGAGATAACAAAACCCAATTATAGTTCCTGGTTTCGATTTCATGCTCCTAAAGAAAATTCACAACTTGTCCCTGAATGGACCTAGGGGGCTACTTGCAACTGGACATAGAACAAAAAACATAACTTGGATTGTGAAACCACTAATTCTAATGGATTCAAGAGATTGGGTTTCATATAGGGGAACCCCTATACCATGTTTCAAATTCTCAAAAATGGTCTTATTGTAACATCTTCAGAAGTAGGGTTTTGCTCAGTGAGGGCCAATGACAATTTTACACAAGGGGTTCATTTTTGAATTGAAATATCCAGGGTGACTTTGGGAATTGTGACCACATCCATAATGGTAAAAAATATTTGTGGGAGATGGTGGAACATTGTTATGCTTCCCGGTTTGAGTTTCATGCCCCTAGAGCAAATTCAGAAGTACTTGTCCCTAAATGGCATAAGGGGATTCTTGCAACTATCCATAGAACAAAAACCATAACTATGATTGTGAAATCATCAATTTTGATGGATTTAGGATGTTGATTTTCATCAAATGGAATTCCTCTATCATGTTTCAATTTCCTAAAAATGGTTTCATCATACAATCTTCAGAAGCATGTTTTTTCTGAGTGAGGGCCACTGTCAATTTTTCGTTCATTTTTGAATTGCAATATCCTAGACAACCATGGTCAAAGTGATCACATCCACAATGTCCAAAAAAATATGCAGGATTTGAAATAACCTAGTTATGTTGCTTGATTTGGATTTCGTGTCCCTGGAGAAAATTCACAACTTGTCTCTGAATAACCCCAAGGAGATACTTGCAACTGGCCATAGAACAAAAACTATAACTCAGATTGTGAAACCATTGATTTTGATGGATACATGTTGCATTTTTTAGCCATGGGAACTCCTCTAATGTGTTTAAGTTTCCCATAAATGATACTATTATACCATCTTCAGAAGTAGGGTTTTAGTTAATGAGGGTCAATGCTAATTTTGCACAAGGGGGTCATTTTTTATTTGAAATATCTTAGGAAATAATAGGAATGGTGATCACATCCACAATGTCCAAACACATATGTGGGAGATGGAATAACCTAGTTATGCTACCTGGTTTGGATTTTGTGCCCCTAGAGTAAATTCACAAGTTGTCACTAAATGGCCTTAGGGGGCTACTTACAATTGGCCATTGAGCAAAAACCATAACTTGGATTGTGAAACTGTCGATTCATATGTATTCATGATGTTGGATAACATATAGGATAAGATAAGGGGAAATAGTTACATCTTGTATTTTTCTGGAGAGATTGTTGTTGTGAGATGTTAGGAGTTTCTCTTGTGACTACTAGGGTTTGTGTTATACGTGTACATTGTAAAACCTAGAGAAGAACACGATGTTAAAGATGATGATGCTTCTTATACCTCTTGTTATAACACTAAGGTCTTTCCCTAGTAGAAGACATGGAGAGTGGATATAATTCCTAACATGATTTTGGATTCTATCACTAGAGTTGTCTTGCCATGTACTTGTGTGATGTAACATGGCTAGGGTTTGCAAACCCTAAGAAAGACAATCCTACTAATGGGGATAGCTTTAGTGGCATAGTATTTTTGTTGAAGCCAATGATGAGTTTCTACCTATCTTGGAGAGAATAGGGTTCATGACGAAACCCTAAAATGTATATTCTAGGTACCATGAAGACACCGGATGAGAAGGTAAGGTGAAACAAAGACATCTTGGATGTTCTTGGAGAGATTGCTCCTCTGTGATTCTAGGGATTGATCTTGTGAGGAAAAGGGTTTGTGTTATACATGTACGTTGTCAAAACTAGATAAGAACATGATGTTGAATATTATGATTCTTCTTATTACTCTTTTTCTAACACTAAGGTCACTACCATATTAGAAGACATGGAGAGTGGAGTTAATTCCTAACATTATTTTGAAACCTTGATATTTTGGGTGTAATGCCCCCATTTTTATCCCTGTTGTATATATTGGTTTGTAGTGTGAATATTGTTCATATGTGAGGTATGGTTCATAGCATGAGCTTAAGGCCAAGGCCCTGATATTGACTGTCCAAGTTATCGAGGAAAGTATTGTGTATTTTGAATCCATGTGCTAGTAAGCTGTGTGCAATGTAACTACATGTAAATGTTGTAATATGAAATAAAATTTCCAAGACTGGCTATGGAGGAAATGACAAATTGAATTGGGGTCTTGAGCATTATACACTAGGGAGAGGTGAGGGGGTATGGGAGAACCAACCTTATAATTTCCACGTGTCATTGTGAGGAGCCAAGAAGGAATCCTTACCTCTCATTAAATTGTTGTAAGGGAGTAGTTGGGAATTTAAATCCAGCATTTAATGAAGTATGGAGATGAGTTAACTGATGGTATGGATAGGTATGGGTAGAATAGATAGAAGTAATAGTCAAGGATGCATGGAATTTTTTTCCATGGATTAAGGACCCAGTATGGAGGAACGGAGATGAATAATCATGACCCAACAAAGAGCAGAAGGGGAATGCTAAGTTGAATATCACAGAGAAGAAAGGTGAAGCATTTTTCACCTTGAACCCATGAGAAAGCTTGAGGATGAATTGGTTGTCCAGGAGGCATTGAAAACAACAATCATAGGGAATTTGGTGTGTTGAAGAAGAGATGATCTTGGAAATGTTAAATTCATTGAGTAATTTGAACATACTATTGAATCCAGTGAAGGCTATAGATCTCATTTAGAGGAAGCAACTTGGAATTCATGTGATTGTATAGTCAGGGATGAGAGAAAGGGTTCTTAAGAGTTTGTGTAGCAGAGAAGGGGACCTTACTCAGGTTGAGAGTGGAAGTGACAGGGGTTGCAAGGATAGTTGAGGACGATGGATATCACCTATATCTCTATGGGGAGATCACTAGTTAATAGTTTTTTCCTTATCTCTTTGTGGGATTGATAAACCCATCAATATGATGGATTAGCCTAAGTGACTATGTATAGGGACATGAGAGAGCTTGGGTGAATCCTTAGTGGACAACCCAACCTAGCTTGGGGGTGGTCTTTTATTTGAAATAATATAGGCTGGAGAGAGACATACGATTGGGTGGAAAGTTGACCTCACATAGCTAGTTTCTTGGACAAATTTTGTTGAAAGATAAGTGCCACATTGATTATATGTCCACTGATTTCATGTGATAGTTGCTTATTTTTTCTACTACAAGGAATGTTGTGATAGCTTGGATTATGCTATGGAATGACTATGCATGGTTGAAATGAGATATATGTTGTGAATGAGTTATTTTTTTTCATTTCTATGATGAATATAATAGTTAGTCATGGATTTTGCTTGTGTTTTGTTATGCTTGCAACTGTGATTGTCTAGACTACACGTGCATGCAATTTCTTAGTCCCACGCATATGTAACAAGGTCATTAGAGGCTTAGATTAGTGCCTCAATCATGAGTTGCATCGATAGTTGCATTCCATTTTATGTTGTGAATGGTAAATTGCATATGCCCAAACCTCATAGCAGGAAGATGGTAAGTACAAAATAACTGTGTGCCTGATCTTTCCAAGTAACTAGATTTGAAAACAGAGGAATTCCACAGAGCTTCATGGTCGAATTTGCAGTGTAGAGCCTAAGGTAGAAATGGGAAAATGACTAGCTGTGGAATGATTGGTTGTGTGTTGATATGTTGACACCACAATACTGATTGTGGAGGTTGGGAATTATAACTACATAGCAGTGTAGAGGTCATGTTCCAAAAACCGACTCCAGACTTGGTGGTTGGAAGCAAAATATGCATTGGAGTGTTAATAGAAGGGTTGAAGTGGGAGGTCTTGAATTTTGATTCCTGGTGTTGGAAACATTGGAGTGGGAAAGTCAAAAGGTGTTTGGTTGGAACTTGTTTGAGGTTCCATCTTCTGAAACTCAACGTAAAAAACGTTGGAGTTGGGAATTCGGGGATAATTGTTACAAACCATTATGTGTTCATAATTCTGATATTCGACATTGGAATAGTCAAGAAGGTTTACAAATGTCAAAAAAATGGGATTGGATGGTTGGTATCATGCATTTAGCAGTAGAGATTAATTATAACCATCAAATTTGTTTAAGAGGCCATAAAATGACCGATTAACCCAAAATAATGGACGATTAGGAAATTTAGCCTATGGATGTTACATTTCCATGCTATTGGTATTAGTTAGTCAAAGGAAAATGTGATAAATAGTACTAAGAATGAAAAAAATGAAAACATGTCCTTTGCAATGGTTTCTCGCCGCCTTAGAATACCACTGAGGTGACCGAGGATGTGACAGATTGGCATTGGAGAAGATGGTTTCAACAATGGGTCTGTTTTGGCCGTATCAATATTTGCAGCAAGAAAATTAGAGACATACAGTAGTGCATATGATTCCAATTGATAAAATTTCCCATAGTGGTAGTTCTGTGATGCATAAATGGGACAAAATAACCAAAGAATTTGTAATCTTGATATTGATTTCATTAACAAATGGGAAATGTGTATTATTCTTTTGTTAGTAATGTGTCTAATAATTATTTATGTAAATGCATAGTGCTTACAGTTGGCGGTTTTGAATAGTTGTAGCAGAGGAAAATAAACAAAAGAAAAGAATCCCAAGAGTGATGGTGACCATGAATGACAACCATTACCCCTATGAGCATGATGAGGATGTCCTTGGGGAGAATTTGTAGGAAGAAAATGCTAAGATAAAAATCCAATGGGAGAAGAGAGCATATCAATCCCCATACTTTGGTTGAAACAATGATAAATTTTAACGAGAGGCTGATTAAATCCCAGGAAGAGTAGAACCAAATCAATGTTTCCATCCTTAAAATGCTCATCAATACTCAGCAACGAGCCAATATTGGATCCAATCCAAGTGATGTTTGTCAAAGAAATGTAAAGAGTGTATCTAGAGGAAGCTCCAAGAAGAGGACATCAAGTCCAAGGAATGGAAGCAGGATGCATAAGACCTCTTCGTCGCGATCTTCTTCTAGCAAGTTGTGAGATTGTCGAAGAAAGGCTCCAAAGTGCACTCCCCACAGTTTTAGAATTACAAGGATTTCTAGAATGATTCTTCAAGGATAAATTAGAAAGGAAAGGGTGCCGATATTTGATGGAGAAAAAAATAAAGGCTTGAAAGTAAAAGCATGGATGCTAGGAACGAAGAAATATTTATGTATTCATGACTACTCAGATAATGAAAAGGATATAATAACTATCTATAACCTCAATGGACGATCTTTGATCTGCTAGTATCACCTCACATAAACAAAAATAAATAAGGAGAAGGTGATCAACTTGGAACAATTCCAAAGGTACTTTAAGGAAAAATACTTATCTTAGTAGGTATTATGACAACAAGAGGACAGAGTTCCATGAGATAAAGTTGGGACAAAAATCCATGGAAGAGCATGTTCACAAATGTTTGGAATTGTTGAGGTACGTGGGTTACATAAAGAATAAAAGATTTAATATTCAAAGAATCCTTTGAAGCTTTCCTCAAAATTTCAGAGAGAGAATTGATTTTGTTAATCCACCTAGTCCATATGAATCCATTAGAATGGCCATGCATTGCTATGAGAAGAGAAAAGGTAAGTAGAAATTTAATGTAACATGGAAAGGGAATAAAAATGGAAGGCTTGAATAAAATAAGGGTGGATTCAAAACCATATTTATAAATAAACCAAGAAAATTTCAACTAGGGAATGAAGCAAGTGATGAAAGCAACCCAGTGGTAGCAGTAGAAAGAGGGTCGCTTTAGTGTTCAGGTAGTGGAGGAAATCACATTTAGAGGGATTTTCCCCAACAGAGAGAGAACACTCATAGGTTTCACAATCTGGAATAAGAAGTTATAGTAGGATATATGGCTAGAGAAAATCCTAGAATCTATGTGGCATGGGAAAATCACCAAACATACCATCAATTAGTTGTGGTGGAAGTTGGAGGTAATATTTCTATGTAATATATTTCTATTTTGATAGATCCAGGATCTATTTGTAGTTATATTGACCCTAAAGTGGTTGAAAATTGTTTCCTTAGACAAGTGAAACATGATAAGACTTGGATAGTCCAATTAGCCATTGGTAAAGAGGAAGGTAAGTGAAATAGTGATGGAATTACCCATAGAGATAAATGGGATACTCACAAAAGTAATTTTGAATATCTTTTTATTGGGATCTATGATTCCCTCATTGTTATGGATTGGTTAGAGAGGCATAGAGTTGAGGTGAAATACTATACAAAGGTTCTTGAATGCATTGATGAAGTGGGAGGACCAAGAGTGGTGAAAGGAATTCCCAAGCATATATCAGTTAGGCAGATCTCATCCCTATAGATAAGGAAATTTTGCAAGAAATGTTGTCAGTTGTATGAATCCCATGTATACGATTATCTAGAAGACAAGGTCCCTACGATATAAGACTACGAGCCATTGCAAGAGTTTTAAGATGTATTTATAGATGAATTTATGGGACTGCCATTGAAAAGGGACATTGACTTCACCATTAACCTCGTCCCAGGGGAAGCACCAATTTCCAAATATCCTTATAGGATGAGCACTCCTTAAATTGTAGTATTGAAGATGCTGCTATAGGAATTGATGGATACTAAGTATATAGGGCCCAATGTGTCTCCTTGGTGAGTAGCAATATTGTTTGTCAAAAGGAAAGATGGCATCTTGAGATCTTTTATTGATTATAGGTAGCTCAATAAAGTGACCATCAAGAACAAGTACCCCTTTCCCAGAATTGATGACATGTTTGATCAAATGAAGGGAGCCAGAGTGTTTTCCAAAATTGAGTCAGGTTATCATCCGGTGAGGATAAAAGAAAAATGCATCCGCAATATCGCGTTCAGGACAAGATATTTCCATTATGAGTTTAGGATTGTGCCATTTGGTCTCACCACTGCACCTGCCACATTCATGTGCCTTGCGAATAGTGTCTTTAGCAAGTATTTGGAAAAGTTCATGTTGGTATTTTTAGATGATATTATTCTGTACTCCAAGAATGAAGAAGAGGATGATGAACACTTAAGAGTGGTTCTACAATTTCTTAGAGAGAACAAACTAGATTCCAAGTTAAGCAAGTGCAATTTTTATTAACGGGAAGTTTAATATTTGGGCCACATTATTTTAGAGGAAAGAATTTCAATGGACCATGAGAATATTGATTCCATAACAAATTGGCATACTCCAAAGAATTTTGCATACGTTAGAACATTTATGGGTCTTGTAGGGTACTAGCATTGATTTATTGAAGGGTTTTTCAAAATTTCCCATCTAATCACAACGTTGTAGAGAAGTAATGTGAAGTTCGTGTGGTCTGAGAAGTGCAAAGCCAACTTTCAACGATTGATTATTTTACTAACCAACACTCCTATTATGAAGATCGCTAATCCAGAAAAGGATTTCATGGTGTGCACAGATGATTGCATCGAGGGTCTAGGTGGTTTTCTTATGTAGGAAGGGTTTTTGATTTGTTATGAATCAAGAAAATTAAAGGAACATGAGAGGAAATATGCGAGCCACAATTTGGAGCTATTCGCCATAGTGCATGCTCTCAAGATGTGGAAAAAATACCTGTTGGAAAATATATTTAATATCATAATAGACCATCTACATTTAAAATATTTATTTGCCCAGCCAATGTTAATTTCTAGGAAATCTAGGTGGTTTGAGTTCTTTCCTGAATTTTATTTTGAAATTAAGCATGTGAAAGGAAAGGAGAACAAGGTTGTTGATCATGCCCTTAGCAGAAGGTTTCATCCATCAAATTTAAGCAGATGTGAATTGGAAGTCAAGACAAAAGTCCTTGAATCCCAAAGCAAGGATGAATCTTATCTCCAAGTGAAGGAAAAATTACAGCATAAAGTTCCAAATGGACGATTCACAAGTTAGAAACTCAAAGAATATGGTTTTATTGTTTATAAAGGTAGGATGTACACTTCCAATTGTGCATATATGAAAAAGACAATAATTGATGAAATTCACCAAAGTCCATACTCAGGGTACCTTGGATATCAAAATACCATAATAGCAGCAAGAAAGCAATGTTTTTTCCATGGAATGAAGAGGGATATAGAAGAGAACATTTCTAGGTGTAAAAAATGCTAGCAAGTGAAGGAAGTGATTCAACATCCAACAAGACTATTAAAACCCTTGTCCATTCCAGAATGGAAGTGGGATTTAATTTCTATGGATTTCGTAACAATGTTGCCAATGATAGTAAGGAAACATGATCCAATCGTGGTTGTGGTAGACAAGATATCAAAGGAAACTCATTTTATTGTAGTCAAGTTCACTCACAAAGAAAGTGACATAGCAGGTATTTTCTGTAAAAATAATGTAACTTCGGAAGATATTCTAGTTGTATTGTATTCCTCCTATTGGATATGAGTTTGGTCTTGTTAGAGTCATTTAAGGATGCAATGCAAACCTATGAATGTAAGTCGGGTCATTAGTACCCAAGTGTAAATATAATAAATTCTATTTGTAATGTCTAGTTGGACAAGTTGGCCTTAACAGCTAGCGAAGTTAGCCCCACCAAGTTAGAGGTTAAGTCAAGAGAATAATATAAATAAGGAGGTGATCCCCTTCATTTGTACTCACTCACTCAAGCTAGTTTTAGCAAGAGAGAGAATTATTAGTGCACCAAGTAGGAGGAAGCAGTTGTTTTTTGGATTTCACACTACATTGGTTGAGTTCTATACTATGGAAGTTTTGCGGGGTTTTTTCCCTTGTGGTTTCCCTAAGGAAAATCTCTGTGTTCTTATGTTCTTATGTTTTTGTGCATGTTATTCTTTTAGTGATATTCTAGTGGCTAATTGTCTTAAGGTATCCTCTAAGCAATTATAAAGAATTTTAACATGGTATCAGATCCACCTTGAAAGGAGACACTACAAAACTAGGCCTGTTTGTTGTTCTTAACAAATCCCTTGACAGTTTAACCAGAAAAGAGGGCTCATCCAACTTGCCTCTGAAGGGCGCATCTTTCTGTGGTGACAAAATTGAATTTCAAGAATTTTCAATTTTGGACCTGTTACTGCTGCTAGGACAAAGTAGGGTTTCATTTTTCCCATGGTTTCATCATCAATCTCAAAAAAAGGAAGATACAATCTACTTTTCCTTAGGAGGGCACATCGTTTCTACCTCTCAACCCTATTAGGGTTTCCAGTTGAGAAATTAGGGTTTCTACATCAAACCCTAGGTCTTCCAGAAGGAGGTCAACCAGAAACTATTTTCTTCAAGTACGTACTCTTCCTCCTTGTTCCATTTGAAGTTCTCATTCTATTGAATATGACTAAGAACACCAAGCTAGATGAAAATCTTGAAGGAGCTGAAAACTTCAGAGCATGGAACAATAGGATCATGCTCATCCTACAAGAGAATGATCTAGACAAATTTGTGAAGGAGGAAATGAAAGAACCAAAAGAGGAGGAATCTAAGTACAAGCATAAGAAGGATATGATCATAGCCAAAAGGATCATGTCTGAATCCATCAAGGATAACTTAATTCCTCAAGTATCATCAAAAGAAACTCCAAAAGAAATGTTTGATGCCCTATCCAGTTTATTTGAAGGGAGAAATATCAACAGGAAGATGACTCTCAGGAATCGCCTCAAAAGTGTGAAGACTCAAAAGTTAGATACTATGCAATATTAATTTTCAAGAGTGGATAAAATTAGAGATCAACTATAAGCCATTGGTGATACAATAGAAGAAGCATAAATTGTGATGACCACCCTAAATGGTATTCCAAGAGATTGGGAAGCTTTTATCCAAGGGATCTGCTCAAGAAGGAAGCTAACCAAATTCAGAAATCTATGGGACGAATGTGTTCAAGAAGAAGAAAGAATCTTAGCCAGAGAAGTGAAGCTAAATAAAAATGAAGATCAAGACTTGAAAACCCATACCAAAGGAAAACACAAAATAAAGAGTTATGATCATCCTCACAAGACTCAAGGGTTCAAAAGACCCAAGAAATACTTCTCAAATTATGAGTGCTTCACTTGTCATATGATGGGACACATTTCCATCAACCGTCCCATGAAAGAAGAAATAGTTAAAAGTATGAGAAGGTTCCAAGCTCATGTTGCTGAAGATAGTGATCAAGAATTAGAAGAGGAAGAAAATAAATATGAAGAATCTAGTGACAAATATGTACTAATTTTTTCCCTAACATGATCAATCTCACCAGGAAATGAAACCTGGTTAGTAGATAGTGGTGCATCCAAGCACATGACAGGTTACAAGGACTCACTATCATGCCTTGTATAAAATTATTCACCACAAAAAGTAATGCTTGGAGATGACTCTCAGTATCCCATTAAATCCATGAAGATGAAGGATGTCCTATATGTCCCTGGACTAAAGAAGAACCTCCTGTCTATTTCATCCTTGGAGAAGAGAGGATTCAGAGTTGCTTTCATAGATGGAAAATTTCTCATGTGGTCAAAAGGAAAGACCATAAATGATGTAGTAGAAATTGGAATTGAAGAAGGAGGACTCTACAAACTGAAGGGACATGCAAATTCAAATTTAGAAACAAGTACAATAAATCCACGTGAGCTTTGTCACAGAAGGCTTGCTCATGTTCATTACAGAGCTATTCCAATAGTAAGTAAGGTTGTGACTGGTATACTAGAAATTCAGATAGAACATGAAGGTGTATGCAAAGGATGTGCACAAAGAAAGAATACTAAGAATCCCTATCCAAAGAGTTACAACAAAGCAAAGGGGATCTTAGATATTATTCATTTGGATATATGCGGGCCAATGCAAACAACTTCATGAAGCAGGTATGCTTACTATGCTTCCTTTATTGATGACTACTCCCGCCAGACTTGGATATATTTTTTGAAAAAGAAGGATGAAGTGTTTGAAAGGTTTAAAGAGTTTAAGGACCTAATAGAAAACCTCTCTGAGAAGAAAATAAATATTTGAAGATTAGATAATGGAGGAGAGTTCACATCAAATGAATTCAATAATTTCTACAAGGAAGATGGGATTAAGAGGGAGCTCACCATTCCTAAAACCTGAACAAAATGGTGTGGTAGAGAGAAAGAATAGATATATCATGGAAGCAGTAAAAGCCATGATACATGATCAAGATCTACCAATTTACATGTGGGAAGAAGCAGGAAGAACAACAATGTATGTACATAACAGAATCTCCCACAGTGCCCTTGGGAACAAAACTCCAGAATAAATGTTATCTGGAGAAAATCCTGAGGTAAGTCACCGAAAGATATTTGGTTTCCATTTGTATATTCATATTCCCAAGGAGAAAAGAACAAAGCTAGAAACTTCAGGAAAGAAGCGATTGTTTGTAGGATATACTGAACAGTCAAAATCCTGTCAGATCTATATCCCAGGATACCGTTAGATTGAGATTAGCAGAGATGTAACATTTGACGAAGGCTCAGCTTTTAGAAAGTTGAAGAAATATAGAGAATATGAAGAGGAACATGAAAATATAAAAGTTATAGAGAATCTTAAACTAGTTAGGAATGAAGAAGAAAGTCAGATACCTAAGGATCATGACATGACTTTATCTCAGTTGCCTAAAGAAGTGCCCAATGAAATGATTTCTCGAAAGGGAAATCCTACCTAGGCTCATGATGTAATTGAAGAAGAAAAAATACTTGGTGTCCCAGAAGGAACCACTAGAGAAAGAAAGAAGCCAAAGTCATATCCTAGTTATATGGCCTTGATGAGTGATCTAGTTGATAAAGAACCAACTTGTTTTGAAGATGCAAAAAAACATAAGGAACTGGTTGATGCAATGGTCAAGGAATACCAATCCATAATAAAGAATGATGTGTGGGAAATAGTCCCAAGACCAAAAGACAAATCAGTGGTATCCTCAAAATGGATCTTCAAAACAAATCATTCCGCATATGGTAGTATAGAAAAGTACAAGGCAAGATTCGTAGCAAGAGGGTTCTCCCAAAAGGAAGGAATTGACTATGAAGAGACATTTTCTCTAGTAGCTAGGTACACTTCAATTAGAACTGTCCTTGCCTTGGCAGCCAAGAATAAATGGAAGTTACATCAACTGGATGTGAAGACAAATTTTCTAAATGGCTTGATAGAAGAATAAGTGTATATCAAACAACCGCGAGGTTTCAAGACTGATGATCAAGAAGATTATGTATGTAGACTCAAGAAAGCATTGTATGGGCTAAAACAAGCACCCAAAGCATGGTACGGAAGAATACATGGATTCCTGATGAGTTTAGGTTTTACCAAGAGTAAGGAAGATTCTAACCTTTACTATAAGATTGAGAATGATGGGATTATGATACTACTTTTATACGTTGATGACTTATTCCTAACAGGAGAAGATAAACTCATCATTGAATGCAAGAAGAAGATGGCTGCAGAATTTGAGTTGAAATACCTTGGAATGATGCACTACTTTCTAGGTCTTGAAGTTTGGCAATCCCTAGATGATATTTTCCTAAACCAAGGGAAATATACAGTGGAAATCCTGAAGAGGTTTGGAATGCTAGATTGTAAGGTCATGACCACTCCGATGACAAAAAACTTGAAGTTACTAAATGATGATACATTGTAAGTTGTAGATGCTACTCTATACAGACAGATTATTGGTTCACTGATGTACTTAACCACTACAAGACTTGATATTTGTTTTGCTATAAACACACTAAGTCAGTACATGGTGAATCCCAAGCATATTCACCTGATAGGAGCAAAACATGTGATGAGGTATCTAAAAGGAACTTTATATTATGGGCTCGGATATACCTCAGACAATGAGATCAGTTTACATGGGTTCATAGACTCAGACTGGGCAGGAAGTGCTAAATACAGAAAGAGTACTTCAAGGGCTGTTTTAGTTTGGGATCAAGAATGATCTCTTGGTTCAGTAGAAGGTAGACCAATATTTCACTTAGCACAAAAGAATCATAATACATTGCTACTTGTTCAACTTGTAGTGAAGCAGTATGACTTCGAAAGATGTTGGCAGGTTTATTTGATGAAGAGATAGATGTTACTGATATATTTTGTGATAATCAGAGTTGCATCAAGATGACAGAAAATCCAGTGTTTCATGATAAGTCAAAACATATTGAAGTAAGATATCACTTCATTCGAGACATGGTTCAGAAGGGAGATATAAAGCTCAAGTATGTTCCTATAGAGGAACAAGTGGCAGTTGTGTTAACTAAGCCTCTGGCTCATGTAAATTTTAAATAATTTTGAGACAAGATTGGTGTAGTCCGGAAGGACCTCTCTTGAAAGAGGGAGTGAAGTAGATGGAAGAAGGATGCAGTGGTGAGTAGCTCAGTCTAGAGTAGGGTAAGTCTGACTAGGACAATTTGGCTCAAAAGGGTTAGTCAGATGAGGTCTGTTGATCCTAGGGGGATTAGTATGTATAAATAGATCAGTTTAACCCAAGTGGGTTTGTAATTCAGGACAATGCTCTTTGGTCCTAGGGAAGATCCATCTGTCTAACTAGGCTTGTTGGCTTGAAAGAGTTAGTAAGTTAGACAAAATGGCCAGGTGGATCTACCAAAGAAATCATCGTGATGCTGCTCCGAGATAGTTAGAGGGCAGGATGGTTGTTACAGTATTGCTATACTGTTGATTGATGAGATGTTTTCCTTCAGTAATGTTATACTGATGAGTAGTTAGTTCAGTATGGTTATACTGATGACTGTTGAGATGATAGTTTAGTATTGTTATACTGATGACTGATGAGATGTTAGTTCAGTATGGTTATATTGATGACTGTTGAGATGATAGTCTAGTATTGTTATATTGGTGAATGTTGAGATGTTAGTTCAGTATTTTCGTACTGATGACTACTAAGATGTTAGCTCAGTATTTTTATCTGATGACAACTGAGATGATTGGTATGCTGATTGTTGAGTACTATTGTATTGATTGAGATGTATGTTTCAGTATTGTCATACTGATGATTGATTGATATGTATGCTTAAGATAATGTCAGTATTGATTATACTGATGATTGATGAGATTCTTGAAGAGATGTGTACAGTGTATTCACACTATTAATTGCTGAGATGATTGTTGAGATAGTTATAGTGGATTGTTATTGAGATGGTTACAATTGATTGTTGAGACGCTTGACTGATGATTGATTGATGCTGAGATGTTTATTGTGATAGTTTCAATAATTCTATACTAATGATGTTGTTTGTGATGTTCCAGCATCTCTATGCTGATAATGCAGATGATGATCTAACACTACAGATGATTTGTTACTTATCACTAATATGCTAATGATGTTGTTGATTGTTTCAGTATTTACACATTATTGATGCAGATGATGATGCTTCAATATTTCCATACTGAAGAGACATATGATGATGTTTCGGGACTCATATAGTGAAGTTACAGATGATGGTGATTCAGTATTCACATACTAGATATATAGTTGGTCATACTTATGATGCAAATGATGATGTTTTCAGTATTTACATACTGAAGAAGCAGATGATGATGGTTCAGTATTCACATACTGAAGATGCAGATGATGATGGTTCAGTATTCACATACTGACAATACAGATGATGACAATTCAGATGATGATGAAACCGATGATGGTTTAGTGTTCACACACTGATGTTTACCAATGGATGATTCAGAAGATGACTCAACATTCATATGTTGATACTGTAAGAGATGTTCTAGAAGATGACAAGAAGAAGATTGTAGAAATATGATTGCAGAAGAAGATCCATTTGAGATCAATGATGAAGATTTATGATACTATACCAAAAATTCCTATGACATATAGAGTCTCACCAGTCAGTTGTATAGTTGTAATAGTAGCAGTTTCTACTATAGTTGAATACCTTCCTAGTTAAAAGGGAGTGTTAAAATAACGTAACTTCAGAAGATATTCTAGTTGTATTGTATTCCTCCTATTGGAGATGAGTTTGGTCTTGTTAGAGTCATTGAAGGATGCAATGTAAACCTCCGAATGTAATTAGGTTCATTAGTACCCAAGTGTCAATATAATAAATTCTATTTGTAATGTCCAGTTGGACAAGTCGGCCTTGACAGCTAGTGAAGTCGGCCCCACCAAGTTAGAGGTCAAGTCAGCAGAAGAATATAAATAGGGAGGTGCTCCCCTTCATTTGTACTCACTCACTCAAGCTAGTTTTATCAAGAGAGAGAAGTAGTAGCATACCAAGCAGGAGGAAGCAACTGTTGTATGGATTTTACATTGCACTTGTTGAGTTCTATACTGAGGAAATTTTGCGGGGTTTCCTCCCTTGTGGTTTCCCTGAGGAAAATCTCTGCGTTCTTGTGTTCTTATGTTTTTGTGCATGTTGATCTTTCAGTGATCTTCTAGTGGCTAATTGTTTTAAGATATCATCTAAGAAATTATAAATAATTTTAACATTTTCATGAAGGAAGCATTGAGATTGTAAGGGTTACCCAAGGAAATAATTTTAGACATAGATACAAAATTCACATCAAATTTTTGGAAAGGATTGTTTTAGAAGTTGGGGACTCAATTGAATTTTAGCACAACATATCATCCTCACATATATGGTCAAAAAAATAGGGTGAATAAAGTCTTTGAAGACATGTTAAGAATGTATGTGATGAAAAATCCATCCAGATGGGAATATTAATTGAACTTAATAGAATTTTCTTTCAAAAATGGATGTCAAGCAACACCAGGATTGATCCCATTTGAGGAATTATATGGAAAGGGATGTAGAACTCTAGTGAGTTGGGATAGTTCAGTAAGAGGGGTAGTGCTTGAGCTAAAAATTATTCAAGAAATGGAATAGAAAATTGTTAGAATAAGGAAGAATTTAAAGGTAGCACAAGACATGAAGAAGAGTTATGTAGATTTAAAAATAATTCACAAGGAATTTAAAGTTGGGGAGTATGTCTACTTAAGAGTGAAGCCAAAAAAAATTTCCCTAAAGTTGGGAAGTTGTGGCAATTTAGCATCGACATATTGTGGATTGTTTGAAATTCTTGATAGGACAGGACCAGTTTCATATAGGACTGCATTGCTTGCTGATATGATAATGCATAATGTTTTCCATGTTTCTTTGCTTAAAGGATATGTACATGAACCTAATCACATAAATGATTAGAATGTAATTTAGGTGGAACTCGAGTGAGAGTTATAGGTGGAGCCTACATGCATCCCAAACAATAAGGTGACATTGCTTAGGAACAAAACCATTAATAAAGTGGAGGTGTAGTGAAAGCACCTTGGACCAAACGAGGCTACCTAGGAATTGAAGAATTCCTTGAGAGAGGAATATCCATTTTTTTTAGTTTTGAGATCACTGAGGATGATGTTGTTTATAGGGGATGGGATTGTAATGCCCCCATTTTGAACCGTATTATATATATTGGATTCTAGTGTGAATATTGTGCATATGAGATGTATGGTTCATAGTGTGGAGCACAAGGACAAGGTCTCACTATTGAATTCCAAAGTTATAGAGGAAAGTATTATGTATTTTGCAGCCATGTGCAATGTAATCACATGTAAATGTTATGATATGAAATGAAATGTTTTCAAGGACTAGCTATGGAGGAAACAATGAATCGAAATGGTGTTGTGAGCATTAGCCACTAAGGAGAGGTGAGGGGGAATGGGAGAACCAACCCTCTAATTTTTATGTGTCATTGTGAGGAGCTAAGAAGGAATCCTTACCACCCATTAAATTGATGTAAGAGAATAGTTGGGAATTTAAATCCAACTTTCAATGAAGCATGGGGGTGAGTTCAATTATGTTATGGACAGGTATGGGATGAATCGATATAAGAAGCAGTCAAGGATGTGTGGTATTTCATTCCATGAGACAAGGACTTAGTATGGGGGAACCAAGGTGAAGAGTCGGGATCCAATAGAGAGAAGAGGGGGAACACCAAGTTGAATAGTGTAGAGAAGAAGGGTGAAGTATTTTTCACCTTGAACCCATGAGAAATATTGAGGATGAATTGGTTGTGTGGGAAGCACTCCTAGTAGAGATAAGAGGTCATTCAACATCCTAGACAAGAGTCGAGTTTTGAAACATTGAATGCATTGAAGAATTGACACATACTATTGAATATGGTGAAAGCAAGAGATCCCAATAGAGGTAAGTATATTGGATTTCCTATGCTTTCCCAGGTAAGTGCTAATGAAAAGGGACCCGTGGGACCATGTAGTAGAGAAGGGGACCTTACCTAAGATAAGAGTTGAAGTGACATGGGTGTTATAATCTTAATGGTTATATAAGATATTCAATCAATGTGCATTATAAAATCATAATAATATGCAATAAGATCACTGAAAGAAAGATAAGCACAACAACACAATAGACACAAATATTTTCATCTGGGAAACCACAAGGGAGAAAACCCAACAACTTCTTCAGTATAGATTTCATCAACAATAACAATGTAAAACCAACACAAGATAACCCCAAAGACAATGGAAGCTTTAGTTGAGTGTGTGTCCAAATGAGAGGTGTGTCCTCTCTATTTATACTCATAAAGTGAGTGACATTTTTACCTAATTGGGCTGACTTGTCACTCTTACAAGGATGACTTGTCTAGGGAGACTCAAAATAACATTTATATAATATTTCTTGTGGGTACTATTGACACGACTTATAATGGAAGGGTTACATTGATTCTTACAAGACTCTGACATGACCAAGTACATCAATAACATCTCCCAAAGGAGGTACACCAATAATACAATAAAATTACAACAAGAATATCTTTCGAAGTTACATTCTTCAACACTCCCTCTTAATAAGGAAGGCATTCTTTCATTACGATCAACATCCCTAGACATCATAATTGGATCTCATGACTGGACATAATCATTGGATATCATCATCACTATTGCTGCAACTTGGCACTTTGGCCATTGAATTGCGACATCTCTCGAATTTATACATCATAATGATTCTATACAACAACCAACCCCTTTTCATGATGGGTGTACGCTCATATCAGTGAATAGACCAACTATTTTTCATGCTGGGAGATACCCTCATCTTGGTGCATCAAATAACCATTTTCCTGTTAAATTAGTGAACCATTGATCTATAGGAAAATATGAAATTTGTAGGAAGGGAATTATGCAGTGGAATAATCAAAGAGAATGTACAATGAACATGGAATTCATGCCACAAATTTCAAATAAATCAGACAATAATTGCTCAGATAATCACAACATTAATTTTTATTCATTAATCAATAATACAATGATTATACAATAAACAGAATTCGAATGCCATGGAAAAGATTCGAATCTACTAGCTCAAGATGACTAAATAGGTAAGTTAGTGTGTGTAAGTCACTGCTGGAACTCACTAGTATAACTATGGATGTTTAAATCAGTATAGAATTAGTTAACTGCTGAGGCAGGTGGGAAAAAAGACACCACTCTCCCTTCATGCATGCAAAACTGGTGCTAGGTTAACTGAAAGTGATCTAATTGATTGTAATTGGAGGTTAAATCAACATAACTACTTACCTACCACAACCAACTAATTGAGGTTGTTGGTGGAACTTAGAGTGGGCTCCTATGATGTAGGGATATCTCCCAGAGGCACTTAAACTCATGCATGGACATGAAGTAAGTGGAAGATAGCCTCTAGGTGTGTCCCCCACACTCTAGTACAGTAGTAATTACCCCCTAAGTTAGGAAAAATGACCAAATAGACTATATTGGACAAAGGAGGATTAATGAATCCTAACACCCCCCCGTGATCCTAACTTGGACAACTTGGGACTTGGAAATTAGGAAAAAGTCACCCATACAATATAAATAAAATAAAATACTGCTTAATAAACTAAGGAAAATGGGGAAACCCTCAAGGGAACCCCCCCCCTCAAAATAAGCAGGTAAAATCAGGAAAATAAGCTATACTTAAGAGAAAAAATTCCTCTTCAAGCAAAAACTTGTGAAAAAATTGCTACAATCTGCAACATTGTGGAGCATAATGTAGACACTTGGTTCTTCAATGCATTAGCATCCTGGGACTATTCATGTGAACCTTTCCATCTTCTTCCGATCTACTGAATGTTTTTTTTCTCTCTTCGTTTTGGAGGAGGAATGGAATGATCCAGTTTGTTCTTCAGTGGGCCAAATTGTGGATCATTCACTATCATCAAGTAACATCTATGTGGAAGTTTTTTGCACCACTATGTAGGTAGAGAATCTATGTGAGAGAGTGCAACATTTTCATTCTGATACTGGGACCTCGTTCTTCTTCTATCATTTGGAATCCCAGCAACATTCCCAGCTACTTCAATGAGCTTTTCAACCCATTTAGGATTTTGATTTGGAATACGAGCTGGATTTGGATCTAGATCATCTTGAGGTACAATATCAATATCAATATCATACTGATCTTATTCCTCATCTTCTGAAATTGAAATTATAGACAACATATCATTATCTGTAAATGGAGATGAAAGAGAGTTTCTATCTTCACTTTCGAATGGATGTTGAGATTGTACTGGAGCTGAGTATGGAAGAAAGTGTGAGAATTCATATGCCTTGGAGGCATGGTTTGCAATACCCTTCACTCATTAGCATCCAAAATACGACGGCATAGATATCCAATTTTCGACATCAAGTTGTCCACCTTCTGGCAATCATATTCTTTTTTAAATGTCGGTTTCAATTCAGAATATATCCGATAGTAAAATGAACATGTCGGATATTCGAATTAACTTGGTTGAATATCCAACAACTCCTCTTTTAATATTTTCGTTGAATATCTGAAAAATTTCACTGTATAGGAGGTTGAAAGTCTGACAAATTTAACTGTATAGGAGGTCGAATTCTTTTTAAGGATCTGTCGAATATTCGACTGGATTTTCATTGTAGGAATTTAGATATCTGATGCCTTTAGCAGTCGGTGGTATAGGGACGACGTCAGATTATTTGGAAGTGGTCGTCGGATATCCGACAACTTTAATTGTCGGTGGTATGGCGATGGCATCCGATATTATGGAAGTGGTCGTCAAATATCTGCCGGATGTGTGGAATTTAAAAAAAATACATATATCCCATGACATGAAAAAATTCACCTAAAATACAAAAATATGATATAATATAGAGATGGAGATCATGTTGAAGAGCGGGTCCTCCTAGTAATTAGGTTCTCACAATAAGTACATGTGTTCATGGGTTGTAATTGTGTCACTTTCTATGTTTGATAATAATATCTATAATACGTTGAAAGTCGCTATTTTGTAGGTTACATGATACATTTATTTCATTGTTATTCCATGTTGGAGTCACAACAAGTCATAAATACTGTAAACATTCAACACATGTTAAGGAAAATATTCTACAAACATGTAGTAAGCTTGATTAAGTAAAATATATTTTTAGGAAATATGTCTCAAGATTTACCCAACATTTGTAATTTCATGGAATAGGTTATTAATCCCAAAGGGGTTTGTGGAAAATTTTGGGTTGTGAAGGTATATCTTCTAGAGAACCAACCTCTAATATCTAAAACATGTTTTCATACAAATAAGAACTTAAAATGCTATCAAAGCGATCTAAATAATATATGAACTATCATGTACATAGAATTATGCAATAATGGTGAATGTTTTTCATATGTTTTAGTATAGACTCAATCTTATTTGATGTAGATAAAAATCCATCTATACAAAAAGGAGCATGGTGCAGAAAGTAGTCAAATGGATGCTAATATAATGAATTAGAGTGAGAAGCTGATGAGGGTAATTCACAAAGTTGCATAATAATGTTATCCACAAAGCATAGTATATATGTAACAAGTTAATAATGATATCCTAGTAGTTATTATTCAATATTGACTATACCCATCTCAGTACTCAGTTTATGGCATGGTGACACCAATTGGACAATCAACATTTACACATAGATACAAGACAAATGAAGTGCATGCATTTTGGAGGGAGAACCCTTTTCCAACACTAAATAAATCATAATGAGAACAATGAAATACCTGATGATATATTGTCTACTGATTAACATGTTTATATTATAAAATCTGAATATTTTTCAGTATAAATATGTGAAAATAGAATCTCAACAACAATGTTCAGAAGTAGATGTTTCTTTGTGAAAATTAAGGCCTTACTTCACGCATTCATGTAAATATGTCCCTCTATTCTTCTTGGAATAAGATAAATCTACATGGACTTTCAATTTAGTAATTTATGACATTTAAAAATCAAATTACAAGTGCAAGGAATATTTGTGGAATGCAAATCAATATAAAGTGAAGGCAGGTTTTCAAAGCAAGATTTGGAAAAGAAAACTACAAGTTTGAGTTTTTCCTCCAGTGGAACATAAATTATATTCAAATTTTAGGTAGACGAATATTAATAAATTTATTTTTGGATTTTTCTTTATGAGTTTCTAATGGAATGTACTTTCTAATGTGCTCTTAGATTTAGGTCACATGTAGCAATAACATAGATATAATAATAAGGTACATGATAGTTGACCCTAAGTTGTACTAAAAAATAAGTCCAATGTTTTGCAAAGGGATGATTCCTCACACTTTGATTTGCCTCTCCTATATTCACCATGTAAGATCCATTGTTTTCATCTACTTTTCTGACTAATAAATTTACCACCACAAGTGTATTGTTGATATTTCTTCATTACACAATAGATGCCTATTTATGAGACATCAAGAGTTGTTATTGGATTGTCAAATATTGTTTGACATATGAGCTATGACAAGGCCATTTTTATGTGAATTATGGAAATATTAATCTTAATTCATGCAAATTTCAAGTAAAAATAGTCTTCTATTTGTTCATTTATTTACTTATAATTTATTTTGTATTACAAGCCACTTTTAATGGACTATTGGACAACAAAACCATTTGTATCAGATCCCTAACATTTTGTAGTTAAATTGTTTGGTGTCTTAGAAATCATGTTTATGGGGTTGTCCATTCTTGGGTGAACTAACCACTATATGGATGTCTTGGGAAATAGAGCATCTAAATCCTACCCATGTTTGGTGTGTTTCTGGTTGGAAAATCCTCTTACATATTCTAGAACATATTCAATAAACTTTGCAATCCAACTGTACGATGCATTTTGGTAATGTTGATCTTGCATGGCCTAAAGTTTGACCACACTTTACAAGTATAAGAGAAGGGGTGTGAAATGATCAAAACCTAAAGGTAAAAAATGCACATACCATTTCCATCCTGAAGGTTTTGACCAAAAACAACTTGGCCAGTGCTTACAATTTCTCCTTCCTGCAAATATGCAACAAAGCATGCATTAGAACTCAAAATGTTTCTATCATGGAATTTACCCAAGTTGAGAATTTAGAGAAACATTGTGAGAGAAAAAATGTATATATATGAATGGTAAACACAATTCAACAAGTTGGAAAGAAGAAAGAATGATTAAGGGAAAACAAATAGTTAAAAAGTTGCAGAGATGAATAATGAGAGTCTAAGGTTGATCACCAAAATGAAAATTGAAGAAGGATGAAATCCCAACAAACATGATGATGCCCTAGATCTGAAAAGGATATTTCTTTATATAGTCTTCAGAGTCTATCCATTCATAATGGTTGTAGGAAATTTCCATCTAAATGTGTGACCTTATCCTACTAAAATTTAAAAATAATAAAAAACTCGGACTCTGATTACCATGCAAGTCATAACTTAAAACAAAACATGCTACATGAAAAACTCAATAAAGTTAGCAATGTAAGCCTCTATAAGTGGATTCGTCAAATTTTATCTCTTTGTGGAAATTATTGTCAACTCTTCTAAAACAATAATGCTAAAGGGTTTTTAAGAGAAAATTACCTTTTTATTACAATTATTTAGGAAACTGTGCTAAATATGAAATTCAATGGTGGTTTGGGATATGATGAAAAAAAAAAAAAAAATATAATTCCTTTAATTATGTTGTTCTAGAAAATCATCATACTTAACTTGTTATGCCTTGCATTGATCTATCCCAAAATTTCTACCAGAATTTTCTATACAATGGTGCATTTTCATGCTAAAAAAATCTTATAGACAAGTATCCATGCAAGGTTTGTAAGGATAGTTTTGAGAATAAAGTCATTTGACATTTTTAACTACAAAATTTTGCTATTGTCAATATCAAGTATAAGTCAGTACTTTTTTCTTCCTTATTAGCCTCGAGTTCATGAGTATGGCTTCGTATAGAGTACCAATCCCCACACTTTATCAAGTAGACAAGTGACTGATTCAAAGTTTCTTCCCTCCCCCAAACTTGATTGGTACAAGTGGGAGAGTTCTTCACATGGATGCAACCTGCAATATACCACCCAATATTGTGTAGCAATGCCCCTGACTCCTGGTTATTTTCTAGATAACCTTATCAATCATTTTATCAAGGAATTTACAATAATTAAGGACTCAATGAATGAGACTTGTACTCATTTCATTGTTCCTTCTACATCAGTTCTTATATCTTTGCTTCTTGGTGCTAGATTAGATGTAGGAGACACTACAATATTCCCACTTTGTACTACACCCAACAACCGTTCCAAACCAAAGGCCTAAGCCTAGATGGGCCCAAAATATTGATGTTGCACCTGGGTATGGTGCTGGGAATCTAGAAGACAGAAGGAGAACAAGGTCCCAGTATCATAATGAGCATGTTTCTCTCACTCTCATAGATTCTCTCCCTACATAATGGTGCAACAAGGATCCGGGAAAGTGCTATCTTATTATAGAGAATGATCACTCATTTGGCCCATAGAAGAAGAAATTTGATCATTCCTTTCCTCTTCCAGCAAGAATAAACACACAGTAGATGCATCAGTTCAGAAGGACATTGAGAGGTTCACATGCACAGCTTTAGGATGCTACTACATAGAAGAACCATGCTGCTGCATAGTGCTACAAATTGCAGAAGAGTTTTTGCAAATTATTTTCTAAGGAGGAAGCTTCTTTTCTTCTAAAGATAGATTTTTTTCTTCGTGTTCCTGCTTATTTTGAGGGGGGTTTTTTCCCATGAGGTTTTCCCCTATTTCCTCAGTTTATTAAGCATCATTTTTAATTCTTTTAGATTGTATATGGGTGACTTTTGGCCTTGTTTCCAGGGCCCGCAGTTGTACAAGTTAGGATTAAGGGAGGGTGTTCGGATTTATAATCCTATTTTGTCCAAACTAATATATTAGATTATATTTTCGTAACTTAGGATTCATTTAATCATTATTGGGTCCACTAGTACCATTGGGTCCACTTGGGTTATTGGGCCACCTGTACCAGTCACTAGAGTGTGGGGAACATAGATAGAGGTTAACTACAACTGATTGCACCTTCATGCATAAGTTTATGCTCCTCTTAAACCAATCCCTACAATTTAGGAGCCACTGGGAGTGTCGGTACCAACCTCCTTCAGTTGTTGGAAGTTGGTGACTAGTCAAGCTTAGTTATGCTTTAGTTACATTCAGGTAGATGTACTCCAATTCAGTTAATGCCAGTATTTTATGGATGCATGTGGGAAGGCGCCTATTCTCACCTAATTCTCATCTACCACATCAATTAGACTAGTTTAACTTATTATAACTGATTAGGGGACTAAATTAGAAAACTGGAGTTAGCTAGTTAGATTCAATAGTGATTTAGACACTTCTAGTTAGCCATGCAGTCAGATTGAGTTGGTAGATTGGAATCATATCCACATGATTCAAATTATCCTTTATCTAACATTGTTGTATACTGCTGGGATTAATGAAGTTTAGACTGTAATTATACTAAGCAATACTTATCTGTTTCCAGTGAAATTTGTCTTGTTCAATGTGTATTATTCATTCCTTTACAATGCATAATAATACAATCTAATTGCATTCATTGCCTGAATATCAATGGAACAATAATTCAAACACTTATTCCCAACTTGTGTGGCCAATTGTTGGACTTGAATAATTATCTTATCTTAATATTTTCCCATTTTAAAGGTCCATTGTAACATATAGTAAAAAATTTGTGACTATGCTTATTATATATATTTGGCATTTTAGGGATTAGAAAATGCCTTTAGGAATAGTGACTAGATTTCCATACTTATTGAAAAAAGTATGCATGTTGGTAAATTTTAGGCACTAGAAGTTAAATTTTCCATATTTCACAAATTTGAACATAACCGCAATATGACTGAACCTTATCTATTCATGTAATGTCCTACACAGTGATGGCAATCAAATATTTTGCAAAATTTAAGTAGGACAGATTTAATGGTGAATTTAGCATATTTTTTGCATTGGTATTTTTTTCCTAAACTTCATTATCACCAAATTCGAACACAAACATGAATGAGGTGACTTTCCTTGAATATTCTCTTCTTATAGATCTTGTTCCAAGGTGGAAAATGAATCCATGACAAACTACCTTATTGAAGAGTTCAATCATCAATAGAGAAATGAAATATTTCCACACCATATTTTAGGAATTCAACTTGAAGGTTAGAGTATCAATAAATATTTATTTATATTTTATAAATAGCTTCAACAGTTGTCATAGGAAAATAAATACCAAGAGTGTGAACAATCAAGTATATCAATGCCAAAACTTTCAAGTCATGATAGAGTTGGTTCAAGGTCTCAAGGAAAGCTTCATAGGAGCTTGTCTATGTTTGATCCTAAGCATGCAACAATATTAATCTATAACTATCAATAGGATCAAGGTGTTGAAAGGTCATGTCATATTCAAGATTATGATGAATATTTTGTGTCACTAAAAATAGCCACTGAAATACAACCACTTAGAGAAGCTACGAAATTTTTTGTCAACACTGAAAATTAAAATCCAAATAAACCTCAAAAAGGTTGATGCCACAAATTTTTTCCAAAACTTGTATTGTTGGACTAAAAATGAATACAAATCTTAAAGATAGTAAAATATTAATTAATTCATGATAAAATTTTTAATCTAAGGAACTATACCTCCCAATGATCTCACATTATTTTTAACCACAACACTGCTGAGAAAAGAAACATAAAATCTTCCCTATTTTTTTCATCTAATAAATGCAGAGACCCAAGGCAGTTTCAAATCATCATAAAAATGAATAGAGGAAAAGTCTAAGTGATTATTTCAACTTCATTTCCAACTGCTTGGCTTACTAGAGAAATATTCCTCGTCCTTAAGAGTGTGAATGGTAACCAAGTCAGGAAATGTTTTTGTTGTACCTTTCTTCCCCTTCAGATCCCAATCCAACATGATCTTCACTTTAATTCCAAGCACACCCTACAGATTACATGAAAATATTAGACAAAAACTCCTTGCAATAAATGCAACTTAATATCATAGAACGGTATTTGGGTGCATCCATGGAGGTGGGTCACAATTTTTGGCAAAGCGATTTCGGAAAAAATAAAAATCTGCACCCTAGATCGAGTTATGAATACCTATATCGAGGGATTAATAATCCCTCGATCGAGGTTTTGTCAAAACCTCGATCGAGTTTTTGTCAAAACCTCGATCGAGTTTTTGTAAAACCCTCGATCGAGATATTTCTAGCTTGATCAAGGGTTAAACAAAACCTCGATCGAGGGTTTGACAAAACCTCGATTAAGGTACAAACCTCGATCGAGGTACTAACCTCGATCGAGGTACTAACCTTAATGAAGGTCCTTGGTAAATTTTTTTATAAAAAGGCTACAGGCAGCCGCGACGATTCACCATTTTCCGGACTGCACACCCTCGATCGAGCTAGAACCCTCAACCGAGCTGCTGTGACCTCGACCGAGCTGCTATAACCTCAAGTGAGGTTTTGCGCAAGGGACACCCACCTTCGCCTTCCACCACAATGTCAGATCCCAGAGGTAACACCCAAAACTTCTAATTTGAAATTTAAATGAAACGTTATCTATTTTTTTTTAAATGTTAGTTTGAAATTGATTTTTTTTTTATTGATGATTGTAGGTTTTTTTTTGTCTATTATGTTTGAAATGTGTGCCAACAAGCAGAAATGCTGCCGTATTTTTATAAAATCATAATTAAAATTTGTTATTTGTTTTAAATTTAATTTTTTTGTTTTATGCATATTTTGTCATCCAGTAGCGTTTATGTTGCCGGTTTAATTTTTAAATGTGTGCCCGACAAGCTGAAATGCTACCCAAAATTTTTCAATCCTCTGAGAATACACAGAGGATTGAAAAAATTCAAATTTGTTAAGTTTAAAATTTAAATTTATTGTTTGTATAAATATTTCTATCCGGCAACGTTTATGCTGCCGGTTTAATTTTGAAATGTGTCAAGCAAGCATAAATGCTGCCCATTTTTTTTCAATCCTCTGAGAATACAGGGAGGATTGAAAAAAAATAGAAACCCTAGATGCGAGACAATCATGAACTTTAAACATGCGGAGACATTTATCTAAACCCATATATTTATTTTAAATATTTTAATATATATTCAAATTTAAATATTTAAAAATTATAATATATATTTTCCAATATTATTGGAATATATATATATATATATATATATATATATTTTAACTATTATCTATTTAATTAAAATAAATAATTTTAATTTTAATTAAATTATTATTTTACTTCATATTTATATTTTTTATAAATAATTTTTGATAATAAAATAAGATATGTATGTTTTGACTTAGTAAACATATTTTGATTTTAGTTTATTGAAAAGTGTACAAGTATGTATTTTTTTTTTTAAGCTCAAACTTATTATGAAAATGTTGATATTTTATTTTTTTTAAGGAAAAAAATATTAATAAATTTAAGTTTGTAAATTTGAAAAAAAAAATCAAAAAAAAAAATTAATAGAAATTCATGATTTAGTTTCTTTTAAAGAATATTAAATTAAAAAATTATTAGAAATCCATAATTTAAGATAAAATTATATTTTTAATATATATTTTAGAAAAAATATAGATTTATATTCAACATTTTGAAAATTATATATTATAAATTTAAAATATTTTAAAATAATAGTAAAATATATTACTAATAAAATATATAATTTTATACATTAAGACGTTGACATTTTCCATCTAGGATAGGTTAGTCAGGATAATTTAGTATTGCCCTCCTTATTGCCTTAGCTTATGATAATAGTCATGCCCATTCATCAATCCATGGAGACTTGCATCTAGACATCCTCCTTGCCATTACGATTTTATGTGAAATCTATCTATTTCATTGATTGCATTAAATAAATGAGTAAGCACAATAAAAAAAAGCATAGGGCATTTCTCTTTATCCTGTTAATCCCCATATGGGAGGTTCAATTTGCAACGGAGAAATATTGATGACAATAATAGCAATAGGGTAGCCAAGTTCCATGCATTCATTAGCTAATAGATATGAGTGTGGGCACATCTATCATTCTACATAATACGACAATAGTATACTATTAATAATAAATTATATCAAGAAATAACACATATCTACGTTTGTTTCAGCTTTTGCTAAAGTTAGCATACAACCATAGGGCAGGGATAGGGTTGCTATGGTATATTCTTGAGATAGGTAGACATGTTGAGTTCATATTATTGTGTCTTTTCTGAATATCCTTGATGAAATGGTTGAATTGTACCTAGTGGAATGAAATGATATCGACATAATTTATGTGTATAGGTAAAGTTTAAAATAAATTGAAATGGAAAGTTAGAGACTGAACTACTGTATTGAGATCTGAAAAGTTAGAGCTTCGAACTTTAAGCAAAAACCATGAGTCCCAAGAACACTTTTGCATTCACACACATGACATGAATGATTAAGCTCAACTATATGTGAAAAATACATTTGCATGTGTCATTTCCTTATTGATTGCGCTAACACTCATGATCCTTCTCCCATTATTAATGTGCACCATGTGATGATATATTAATTTCATCTCAAATCTACATCTTTACAATATTGACATATTTATCATTTATCTTATATTGTATGCTGACTGCATTTATTATGCCTTATTTCATGCAGATGCATCTCTACAGCGGGGTTTTTTTATTTGTCGAAGGCACAACACTGGAGGATCTGCGGCCATTCCTCGCCCCAGAGGTCGACATAGGACTCGTAAGTATACAATTGCGCATGCTGTTCTCTTTTTTGTTAGTTAAACAACAAATTAAATTGTTTCACATGTGTATATTTAATCAACTTGTGCCACTCTATTTACACAGGTTCGCTTAGGCGTTCTGTGTCAACACATGCTCCTGCTAGGGAGATGAGCAGCAGACACATTGGCAGTCGCTCTATGCATGTGAGCAACGAGGATGAAAATGTTGGTGTCGGTGGGGAGGTTCCCCATGAGACAGGTACATTAAATGCATATATATATTTCTTTTAGTTATCAGTACCTTTAATTTATATTGATTTCATCTTCACCTACAGTTGATGTATGTAAATTTTAACTGACGAACTTATGTTTTCATATAATTTTTAGGTGCTGCATAAGAGGGCCCCGACCCTTCCAAGGAAGCATCATGGGAGGATGAGATCACACGTATCACACTACAAGACATTACCAATCAGCGTGACAATTTGCGGGTTAACGTCCAAGAGATTTCAGAGGACTCTCCTACATTACATTCAATGTGGATGATGTTAGAGGTAGTAGACAATCTACTGAAGGTTTACAGGTCCATCGGACCATTGATTTCTCTTTGGGTCAGTGCATGTCAGAGAAGAAGGGCCTTAGTGAGGGGTCTTTATAACTGGTCCATAGTGAAACATGCAACAACTGGCCATGATGTGAAGGGAACATTATTTGATATCCCTCCTAACCGCGTTGCTGGTCAACCGCATAGACTCAAGGAATTTAAGCTAGAGGTTGCAGTGCCTTATGTATACGATAGGTTTATTGGAGCATGGGGCATGTTTCTCCACCATGAACAGGTCCCACTACACTTTGAAAAACATATATATTTAGAGCTTGTCTTGGACATGCACCCAGATTACACCAGCGCACCATCGAGCTTCTATGGTGCTGGTGGGGGACGCAGTCATGCGCGTCTTAGGGCTAGGAGAGCCCCTGGAGCTCAACCAGAGCCAGAGCCTTTGGTAGGCTGCCTTGCTAGGACCATGCTTAGGATAGATGATGTAGCTAGGTCATCTCGGCTAGCTTATGAGGAGCGGAGTGCATTGGCAGAGGCGACACACATGACGATGCATGGTATCATGATGGCTGTGTAGGTAGAGAGACACAGAGCACCCATTGCACCTGCAGAGCTTGAGATACAATGGGTGATCGATGATGTTCTCAACGTTCTTGATCGTGACACACTATTGAATTATGCTATTAGGCCTACGATGCATATTTTGGACTGCATCATAGATGCAGGCCTTGATTGATGGGACAAGTATATCTTTATTGTCATCATTTGATCAAGTTGTCATTTGATTGTCATGGTTGCAATGTATTCTCAAATGAATCATTTTTTTTAACTAATACTTTGCTTTGTGTTAGACCTCCATGCAGGAGCCTAGTTTCATGGAGGTCCTTTTTGGCAGTGATGCATCTATTCGAGGTCCCACTGCAGTTCTCCCTACCCACGTCTATGAGGTATGTGTTAACTGTCATCCTCGATTGGAATTTCTAAATGAGTCAATTGTTAAACACGTAATATTTTGGTATAATCTAACTTTCGTGATTTATCTTGCTCATATTGTACAGGATAGAGGCAAGGGTGTTGCACATGATTCTACATAGCCTTGCTCGAGTCCTACTTGTGGCATGTCAATCGATGAGGTACTAGTTATTTATGTTCCAATTGTTTGCATTTTTCTGTTCATATTATAATTTACATGTTGAAATTGTAATTCTCAAGTTCAAATTGTAATTCATTATTGTAACTATTTTCATGTCATGTGGAAATAGATGCAGACATAGGAAGCTGTAGATGAGGGCATTGATGCCGCCATGATGTTTATGAATGAGTGGATAGCCGCTCATCATCCGGGTCTTGATGAAGGGTCGTCTCAGTATCCCATCCTCCCAAACCTGACACTCAACTTGAGTGAGGTGAGTTCATAGATGGATATGTTTCATATATATATATATAAATTTTTGTCACATTCTACATATAAATATGTGTTATGTAACTGACTTGCAGAGTTCATGGTTTTAAATTTTACAGTTCTCAGACCTGGACAATTTTCTTCGTGATGTGCATAGTCTAGCTGGCGGTAGTGTAGCTAGCGGTAG
>LPNX010689449.1:7528-18933 GCA_001517045.1 Pseudotsuga menziesii | reverse complement strand
AGTGTAAAGACAACCATTCTAATTATGCCATAGCCTTTAAAAATATAAGTTTCTTCTGTACAATAAACAAGATTATTTGTAAATGCATTTGTATAGTTATATTTACAACATGGGTTAAATAATATTGTATTTTTAATTGATGTCTTTCTTAGTATTTCCACAATGAATGTTCATTCTTTTTTTTATAAAGGGTGCTAGCTTAATGGAAGAGTGCTTGCTTTAGAAGAAGGAAGACATTGATTCGATTCCACTGTAAATTGATATCGTGGCACTATTTCATAGATATTGTAGAACTATTTCATAGAGGGGATTACTAAGACAATATTTGTGTAAGTTGTCTCAACTTAAAGAAAAAAAAGTTTGTGTATTGTCTTTAAGCGGGTGTCTTAAATTTAAGACAATAGTTTAAGACAATAATTTAAGATAAAATTTTAATACACCTTCTTAAAGACAATACTTAATAAAATACACAAACATTTTTTGTCTTAAGTTGAGACAATTTACACAAATATTGTCTTAATAACCCCCTCCATGTACTAGTGACAGTATTGCTAGAGATAGTCTACATCATTTTGAAATGCACAGCTCAAAATTTAAAGCAAGCCTAGGCCAGGGTTCTAATAACTATGTAGAATTATTCCCTTCAAAATCTTGATTGAATTTGCACAAAAGAGGATTGCGAAATAAATTCAAATATTTAATGATTCTTGTTTCTTCATTAGTGGGATACAAGGAAATACTAGAACCTATAACTATTTTCTTAGTCCTATTATAGAGCATATAAATAAGGTATCAAAAGCTTTTGAGAACATCACTTTCATAATTATCTACCCATAAATTAATATATAAGTTTATACTCTCTTAAATAAGGGACACAAATTGGCAAAGGGACCCATGATGCTATAAAAAACAATGGATGGAATCCCTATCTCTTTTATGATTAGCAAATTGGAAAAGGGACCCATGATGCCATAAAAAACAATGGAATTAATCCCTATCTCTCTTATGATTAGAATATGTGTTTTTTGCAAATATAGAGAGAATTGTAGCTTAGTTTTGGTGTTTCTTATTTTTTTAGTTTCTTATAATCTATAAGGTTATGATTACTAATGATTAAAAATCACTTAGACACAAGTACTAAATGATTTTACATTACTAAATATGACTAACTAAATATTACTAAATATTTAGACAAAACTAGTAAATATTGAACATTACTAGAGCATTAAATATTGAAGATTACTAATGATTAGATTTCATTTAGACACAAGTACAAAATATTGTATATAAACATCAATTAACATATTGAACAGATTGAACATTCCTCATGGGTGAAATCATGAATGTGGGTGAAAATCCATTTAGCCTTTTATTGAACATTTCTTATAATTGAAAACAAATTCCTAAACCACATTTTAATGATTATTTTGTAGCTATTATATACTATTGCACTAAAATGATTGAAAACATTCATAACTAACATTCTTAAACTTCCTTTTATTGAACATTCATGATTATTGGAAACATTCCTAAAATGCATTTTATTGAAAATTATAGAGATAGATATCATATATTATTCCACCTAAAAAAATTGAAAACATTCCTAACTAACATTCCTAAAGAGCATTAAATATTGAACATTACTCATGATTGAAAACCATTTAAACACAAGTATATCATATTGCATATAAACATCAACTAACATATTGAACATTCCTAGCATTCCTAAAGTGGTTCTTTAGAAAAATCTATGCATATATAAGTTCATAACATACAAACATTCATAACTAACATTCTTTATGGTTGAAAACATTCCTAAAATGAATTGTAATGAATATTCAAAAGATATCATATATTATTCCACTTAAATCATTGAAAACATTCCTAAGTAGTTCATTTCAAAAGTGCATTTTATTGAAAATTTAGATGGATATCATACATATATTATTCCACCTAGAAATGATTGAAAACATTCCTGACTAACATTCCTAAAGAGAATTGAATATTGAACATCAATTATGATTGAAAATCATTTAAACACAAGTACAACATATTGTATATAAACTTCAACTAACATATTGAACATTCCTAACATTCAAACAGTGGTTCTTTAGAAAAATCTATGTATGTTAATATCAAAGACATTAATCTATGTATTGCATGACCAAATTAAATCATTTAAACAAAATTGACGAAATTAAATCATTTAAAACCAAAAGCTTCCAAAAACTATATATATATATGAAGAGTCCAAAATTATAAAACCATATATATATAAATGATCCAAAATGATATTTATGTCTAAAATATATAAGTTAAACTAATAAGTTTAAAGTTTTAACATGGAATATGTCAAATCAACAAGTTCACATCTATAAAAACATATATAACTATGTAATATCCATTATATCGATATCACTCAACACATTCTCCTGGTGATTAACCCATATAACACATGCAAAATATAATTAAGCTTCAATATATAAATTTATACTGTAAATAAACTTTAATAAAAATACATTTTGAAGTTAAAATAATAAAAATGAATAAATATACCTCAGTGAGACCATCACCCAAAGAGGTCACCACATCCACAGCCATGGAAGGTTGTACAATACGTTTACCCACCTACAATTAAAATATCATTACTTAAACATTTAAAACATGTAATTTAAATGTAACTTAAATTAAATTTAAATAAAAACTCAATTGTTTTTAATCGTTACTAAAAAATTTAATCATTAATGAAACCTTTGAAGGGTTCTTGATTTACCTCCAAATCTTGGGAGACACTAGGAATGTCTCCCAATATTGATGATGAGAGGGGCCCAATATCCATGGTCCTAGGAAACGGGGTCGAAACCTATGAACACAAACAAAATTTCAACCTTGGAAAATGTGTCATGACAATAATAAGAACATATAGGTTTATAGATATTTATGCAAATGTACCTCTTTCAATGGCCCTAAGTTAACACTAGATTCAACCATAAAATCACAGTCATCCAACATTTGGGTGAACTGCAATTCAAATTAGTTAATTATATATTTAGATAAACTAACAAAACATGATTTAACAATTATGAGGAAAACATAAAATTTCTCACATACCTCCCCCCTCCCTCCTTCCTCGCGATGGATTAAATCAAACAATCCATCTCAACAATGTTTTGCATATTCCTTGGCATCTTTAAGGCTCATTGAATCTACCTCACTATCTATTTTATAATAAAAATGTGCACGAGAACGAGCACATGCTCTATGTCCATCCATGCCCACATCAACCCCCACTAGAGCAGATGGTAAGTTGTCTCCTATGACGGTTCTAACCTCTACACCAATCTGAGAGGCCGCCTCAATCTCTAATCGTAATGTAACAACTCTCTATGACCGAGGCACCAAATGAGGTGTAGGCTTAGGCAACAATGGATCATGATAGGCTCCTTCTTGTTCATACATCCTACCTTTTCCAACCCCATAAAATTTGGACACATCTATGTAATCTGGCTTCATGTTTAAAAAAAACTCTGCATAAAAAAATCTTGCAAAATAATGTGGCACTTCATCATTCCATGGAAATATACCATAGGCAGCCAAGAATCTATCATATAAATGGTGTGAAATATCGGGGTTCTTAAAATATTGCACCTTTAACATCTTCGCTTCAATCCTTCTTTAAAATTAAACATTGAAATGGAATCTGCTTTTGATACCCTCTTCTCTACATCAACCCACTTGTCAAGAGCCATCACCTGATACCTCCACATTCACATCAAGTGAACAAAACAATCTGTTGTTGGCCTAATAGTTCTATAGGCACCAATAAACTTGCCTAAATATTCCAAAAGTATTTGCAAGCTTTGCCGACTCTCTGTCGGGAGTTCCAAGCTAGCAAGATCATCCCTCAATATTTTATGGTGGGATGTACATTGTTGAAGGGTGATAGAAACCTATTTATTTTCCCAAGGAAGAGCATCAAGTATATATGAAGGATAAATGGTCATGGGATGACAACCATGTGCTTGTTCAAAAGTAGCCCTTCGCTGACATTGACCCTTTCTTCCAGCATTTGCATGACCTTGCTCTTGGTCCCTTGCAACATCCTCAACATATCCACCCTCATTTTCTCCAAATGCATAACCCTCATTTTCTCTGAATGCATCATCACCCCCATCCTCTCTAAATGCATCATCATAACCCTCAATATCATCATAACCCTCAGTAGAACCATGATCCTCTACATTTACACATGTAATCATGTATAATTTAGTACATAAAGACACGTGCATATATATTATTTAAATAGATTATATGTGTGTGTGTGTGTGTAACATATTGCCAATAAAATGTTGATGGTTCATTGGTTGTTCTCTAAAATAACTACCAAAAGAGGGAAAACAATCATGAGATGATGCATCAAACAATTGACCAGACATAGAATCTTGGCCACTCTCATGAGACAATCTATTGCATCGTGTCTCTACAAAGAAAAATGCTAATGAAACTTAGTAAAATCAATCAACAAGACTTGAAAAAAATATAAATATTCACACATACTCATAAATTTTTCATGTGCATAAATTTCAAAAACATACCTAATGTGTCTCGATATAATATGCTCTAGATGATTCAGACTATCTTCGAGAGTGAACATTTGAAGGTCTTTCAGTAGATGTAGGTGTGGTATTAGGCGTCCTTGTCTTAGATGTCTCTATACATCTTCGACTCGATGAATGAGGGACCACCTTATCTTGAACCATCTCTACTATATATATCCTATAAACATCAAAATAAGCATCAATGAACTAATGTAGTTTAGCCCATCCAAACTGTAAGTAGCCTAGATATTGACTAATGTCCATAGTAAAGAGCCCTTAACAATAGTTTCTCTAGAGCACATCTTGCAATTAAATTACTTTTCCATTAGACTACTAGCCCATTTGAAAGTTATGGAAGCTACCCCAAATGTCAAATGTCAAATGCCAAATTATAGTTCAACAATTAACGTAATTCTAGGTGTAATTTTAGTTAAATCTTTGGCTTCAAACATAGATAAAGTGAGTATAATTATATCACATATTGTGAGTCAAATTAATGAGGCCAATATTAACATTACTTTGCAATGTAAATGCCTAGATATACCTTAAATCACATCCTTTATAACTGTGGCAATTATCTATTGATCATTTGGCAGTTATCTATTAATCATTTATGTGTGCTATGAGAGCTAGTAAGTGTGGAACATGCAAACACTTCAACATGTAAATATACAATGTTGTGAAAACCTAGAGGAGCTATCGATTCTTAAAATGTTAATATATTTGTAGAAGATTCAATTCCTCAACTATCCCACACTAAAGAGTATACAAGGGTTGGAACATCTCACAAAGATTCGACAATTACATGTTAATCATTTCCATAAGCTATGAGAGTTGGAAGGTGTGAAACTTTGGAATATTTTTCAATTACATGCTAACTCTTTTCAATTATAAGCAACTATGGAGGGTTTTTTGGATGCCTACTCCAAATTCTTAACCTAAACTATAATTTAATTGTTTTAAGTTTAGGCTTTGTGGCATGAACTAACCTTGTCTATCTTTAAAGAGTGTTGAAGGATATGTTTCATTGTTACAAAATTTTGAATCACACAAATCACATAAAAGTGCAAAGTGAAGAGTGTGCATTGATGTGGGAGAGTCTTTAGGTCTTGATTCTATGCACAAGTGTGGCAGTGAATCAAAATTAATGATGCAAAAAATTAAAGCATTTAGTATAAAATACTTGAAATAAATAATTAAAAAACAATTAATACAAGAAATGAAAGAATTCATCCTTAATCAATTATGTTCTCTAATTATTTAATAAATAATAGTGTTAGTTTAGTTAATCAATTCTAGAAAAATTAAGTACTTGCCACAAAAATGATAAGCAAATCCAAAAAATATTCATATACTAAACTTTAATTCATCATGTAGAATACAAAAGCATTAAATTTGTGACAACACATGTGTTGAGCATGATCTACTTGTGTGAGTGATTCATGCAATTTTCAAAGAGAAACCTATGCGGTTGTGTAAAAATAGAGGAAATGGGTGTGTGAATTCCCATACTTCTAAAAAACTGTAAAATTTTGAAAATAAGGACCTCTCAAATAGGTGTTGGGGTGAATATGGGATCCTATCACAAAATTCAAACTAACACATAACGTTTTTTCTGACATAAAATTTTGATATATTTTGGAATGCTGGTCGGACAGTCATTCGGGGAATGGTTGTAAAATGTTTGATGTTTTGGTGAACGGGTAGTTGAATCCATGTTATTGGGAAGTATTTTAATTATCTTTATGGTTCATTACTCTTACTAACAACTATTCAAATTTGTGAACAAATATTCTCAGAGGTGGACTAATTTTCTGTATTTCATTGGGTTTTAATGACTATAGTATCTTGCTCTAATCTAAGAGGAGAGAGATCCATTTTAAGCAATTTTATTGCCTCTCTCTCCATGCTATACTTAAGATATGTCATCCAGCTGACCTTCCTTATAGTTTTTGTATATCTACAGTTTTTCCTTTCTCAAAATATACAGTTTATGCAAATATAGAATTGTGATCATAGTGAATTGTGATCATATAATTGTGAGCATTGTGATCATATTTACCTCACCACTGTGAAGGCTCCTGCACCACCACCATGCAGCTTCCACCTCCACCACCACGAAGCCACGAAGCACCACAGGAAAACCAACACTCCTCCTCACCCACACACAAACAGACCACGAAGCCCACAAACGAACACCCAAAATAGACTGTGAAGCACTAGATAGGTGGCCAACATGCCCAACATGCCAACACACCCAACATGGTGAGCACGACCAATACGCCCAACACACCCATAGCCAACACACAAACAGATTCCCACACATAGAAAGACTGGACGCCCATAGAAGTTGCTCCTCCTCCTTGCCCATGGATGCCCACTGACAGATCGTGAAGGCCACAAACAAGCGAGACCTGCAGATAGGAAAGGCCCGCAGATGCAAACAAATGACCAAAAGATTGTAAATGACAACAAGGAAAAATTGTAAACGACAAAACCATAAACAGTTGCGTCAGTTAGAATATATATAACTTTTTTTGGTCGTCATCCGAACAAATGTTCGGACGAAAACTTGTTAACCCGGAACAATGTTTGAACAAAAAAGTATCTGCTGGACATTATTTTTCCCGCGATCCTTACAAAGCCCGCATAATGAGGTTCCTCGTTAGTTTTAACATTCGGCCAAAAAACTATTTCGGCCGAAATCTTTTTTATTGGTTTAGTTGAAAAAGTTAAATAGTTCAGCTGAAAAAGCTAAAAAGTTCGGCCGAAAAAAAAAATAGTTCAGCCAAAAGTGTTTTAAATATGAATTATGAAAGTTGATTCTCATGGAATAGACACCTAGGTTCATGATTTCACCCTGATGATAGTTTTCTTTACATATTAAATCTGATGCAATGGAGTTTCTCCTAGTAAAGAATGAATATAGAATTTCCGATAACATATTGACTGTCATAAAACTTAAAGGATAAAAGTTTTAAAATTGTTTAAGATTGTTTAAGCACGGAAATTAACTGATTCACCCCCCTCTCAGCTAATTGAATACTTTCAACAGATGTGCTAACTATATCTCATTCACTTGCAGGTGTCTACTAGGTCTAGAGGTTGTAACCTAGCCAGGAATTAGTTCTTGAGATTTTGACAATTTAACTCCCAACCAAGATTGATCCATACTATATAGTATTGTACCCATTCCATGCAAATATATTTAGAGTCTTGTGGTATTTTCTTTCTTGCTAGATTCACTTCACCCTTTCTTTGAATAAGATACCGAGCATTTTTACTCTGTCATTTTGAGTTTTACTAGCCCGGGAAACTATGGGAGAGTGTTGATGGTCGTTTTTTTCTAGCATTAACAATTGGGCCTTCATCATGGCTACTAGCCATCCTGCACCTATATTTTCAGTTAAACTATGACCATGGCATTGATTTCTTTTTTTGTGGGTTCAAGCTTCAGTTAAAGCCTCGCGTAGCATCTCATAGTTCCTCTAGGTATACAAAACCTTTCTTAACACGGTATTCACCTCACATTATGTTATAATATGAGTTTTATGCAATCAGGGTTTGTTCTTGTAACTTACACTTGGTGGATTCCCTTTTTACATCACGGATTATCAAGGTTTAGGACTTTTGATTTCTTATTCATAATTGCAGGTGAAAATTTCCTTGATCTCTTTGTCAATGGATGTTTTTCCATACAATTTTTATTATCATTTTTTTATATAATGTATTCATGCTACTTGTCATTACAACGATGAAAAGGTTCAAGGGTTTTCGATTTAGGTTAGTAAGAAATCATGTGTAAGTCCTTGTCTTACCTCCCTTTCATGTTTGTAAGGAAGCAAGTAAATGAAATTTTTCATAATTTAAGGCTTTCTGTCGATATCTCCCTTTTTTATTTAATGGAAGTTCTATTATTTACTTCATGCTTCGTGTGTTGGAAATAAAATAGCTCTTGGTTAAAGTTTACCTTTCACTTGTAGAGGAATTCTTTTACTAAGAGAGTTGTGCGTTAACAAATTTTGTTTTTATAAGGGTTTTTATTCCTTCAATTTAAGGAATATTATGATGGTTAATGAAACTTCTTAACAATTTTCCTAGTTTATCATACTCAAATGAAAGGGTATATAATTTTATATTAACAATCTTCTTTTAATGATATTGCTTATATTTACTGCTTGTTTTAGTCTATGACTTGTGCATTTTGTTGGTTATCTTATTGATAGTTTTGTTAAATATTTTATGAAGAAAAAATGTTAACCCTAATTCTTTGGTTCAGAGTACTCATAGTAATAGAAGTTTTAGTGGAGTTTCTATTTGTCCATAGTTCTCTTCTAAGAATAATTGTTACATTTAATTTCCAGGGTTTTTTAAGTAAGTAATATTAAGTTAAAGTTTCCAACTCCTAAATGTAACTATATACCAACCTTTAAATAGGGTTTACAATTTATATGTTTTAATAATGACCAATTCCCCTTTTGGATCATAGTTATCCTTCACATTGATATTTAATATAAATGTTTCAAATAACATTGATTAATTTTATGGTAATAAAGAAATATATGGTGAGAGGTTCGGTACTACTCTATAACTTTCATTCACACATTTAACAAATTACTAAGCATTTTATGTTATATAAATTAACATAAATGGAAACAAATTTCATTATCATAACTATAAAAGGGATCAACTTACTAGTAAAACTTATCTTAATTTTTTTTGGAATTTGAAATTCAAAATCCACACACCTCTCATCCTTATAAATCCTTGAAACTTTTTATTCTACAAGGTCTCCACCACGTTTCCCAGAATCCTGAGTTTATGACTTACTTTTCTCCGCTTTCAAGATGCCACCAATATAATGAGCAGAGTTAATTATTGCAGAACCTAACACATTTAACATTCCCACTAACGGTTCTAATTCAGAGCATGGCACCTCTTAGGGGTTCTCTGGTATCTCTGTGTAGTTTCATAGAGCCTACACCACTTTGGGTGTTCTCTCAGAGCTCTCCATTCTATTTCCTTAGTTTATTTTCTTGTTTAAGCCTGTTATCCTCTTTCTCTTCCTAGGACTTTAATAACTAATAGCTAATCTCTCCCCAATACTGTCCACTTGTCTTTGTAATGATAGTTGAGAGTTTAGTTGTTTCCACAAACTTAGGTTCATGGTTTCCTAACTTGTGAGTCCATATTTTCACATTTGTATTAAAGAAATAAACTTATACAAAATTATTAATTTCTATCACACATGAGTAAAATTTAAATAAAGTTACTTAAAATGTTATGAGGTATTATGCAATGTTTTACCATGGTTGAGACCATCTAGGGTTTTAACAGAAATACCTTCAAGGAATTCTTAATGATTTCTCTTAAAACATATAGTGACTATGTAAAAAAGCACTATATTTAAATTTTTTTTTAAGTAAAGTTAGATAATTACCTTTCTTAAGTACATTGTAACATTATAACTAGATAAAAGACAGTTTAAGGTAGAAGAATAAAACAATAACCAAATCTACTAGTACTACCATCGACCATTAATGGAAGGACCAAGGGTATCAAAACAAGAGCATCGTACATCAATACATTTAATTTTCAGAGAATGAGACTCTATATGTTAGATCTACCTTTTTGATATACAAGACAAAATTATGGACAAATTTTCACTCATTATGATAAAAAATTAATTCGATTTAAATATAAGAGTAGATCATAGAGCATATTTTAGAAATTCTATTGAGAATATATGTTTGACATATATATGCATAATGTAATTTTATATTCTAATAGAGAAATAAAATTACAAACATTATAATTGAAGTTACAAATAAAATAAAATATATTAAAATAACTAATAACCTTTTTAATTCTAAGTCTTGATTAAAATTTTCCCATGGATCTAGCTTGGTGGTTGGGAGGAGTGACTATTAACTTGCCTCAGTTCTTGTACTATGTATTGCTTGATATACTTTTTAATGCTTTAGGTTGCCTCAATTCTTGTACTATGTATTGCTTGATATACTTTTTAATGCTTTAGGTTGCCTCAATTCCTGTACTATGTATTGTTTGATATACTATTTAATGCTTTAGGTTTTGTATTCAACAATTGAATTTGCTCCAAACTTTAGTGAGAAATAGTTTACTATGGTTAACATTCCTTAGATTTTAAAGATTTCTAACTAGACTTCTATCAAAATGAGATAGAAAATAAGCTCCAAAAAGGTTGAAAACTTAGAATATTTAGACTACACCTCAAGGTTATGGTTGGCTATGTTTGACCATGATTGAGAAAGTTAGACTCTCATTAATCATAGTTCATTATTATTTGAACCACATCTAATGAAACTTGACTATATTTACCATGATTCTCTATTGTTTCACCATGGCTACCTTTAGTGAACCATGTTTTGTAACAAGTATCTTCTCTATATAAGGTTTTAACACCAATACCTTCAAAAGATTCTTCATGATTTCTCTTAAAAACTATACTTAATAAGGACAAAAACATTATAATTTAAGTTTAAAATAAAATAAATATAAATATAAATAAAACTATATGTAATTTCAATTGAAAATAAAATAAAATTAATTAAAATAAATAATAATCTTTAAGTTTAAGGTATATTGTTTAAAATAATTAAAAAATATCAATCCCAATAAATAACACAATATATGAAGGATTGGAATAAATATTTTACAATTTTTATTTTTATTTTGTTTATATGCATGTATTCAACAATAAAATTATATGTAAAAAATGTAAGTTCAATATTGATTAATTTTATTTATGATCTTATAATAATGTGA
>LPNX010689408.1:406004-432202 GCA_001517045.1 Pseudotsuga menziesii | reverse complement strand
TTCTGCGGAAACTAGTTGGGCCACATCAAGGCCTAGTATTTGAACCATGCTCTGATACCACATGTCAAACCCCAAAAATTTCGAAAAATTTAAAACTTTTTTAAAAAAATAGAATATAATCTTATTACGTGTAGTAGTTAACTGTTTGATTAGTTTATATTACCAGAATTGTAACTGAATGATCTTTTGTTACACTTAACTTTAAAGATGAGTTTCTTGTCAGTTACTGATTGTTTTCTGTTTGCAACCACAAGGGTAATTGCCATGACAGAATGGGATTACTTAGCTTCCGAGCTAATGCAGTAGTTTTTCTTTCTCTTACAGATATCCAGGTAATTTTCGGGTTGCTACTAACCAATCTTTAAAGTACTAGATAACATATTACTGTACCAATTCATTCAGTAAAAGTATATGCATACTAACTAGGTTTATCAAGCTTTTAAAGGTAAGGCTTTTCCTATAATCTCTTTAAGATCTTACTGGTAGGGAGTTGGAAATTATTAGAGAATAAGCTAGCTATTTTCCTTTATAGCATCAGCATTAAATATCTCTATGTAGTACTGGATCATTTTATGAGCTTACTGAAATGCAAAAGTAGAAGTAAATAATATTTCCTATCTAGCACAGTAATTACAACTGGGTTAACATATTCAGATCCTATTCTACTCATCCTTTGCTACTGCATCATGCCAAGTTAAATTCATAATATGATTTGACCTGTAAATGCAATTATAAAGGATATGGAGTTAGAAATATCAATATATATTTTTCTTACTTCTAGCAATTACAAGGTTTATTGTTGGTACATGTCTTCTCTTAACATTTTAAGGGTTGCATTGCTTGGAAAACTACTTCTACTTTCATGATCAACAATTGAATAAAATCTAAAAGCACCTTTAGAATTAGTCCTAGATTATCATACTTAAACTCATTTATGAGTTTATAGACTATGCTATTAACAAGAATGGTTATAATAATTTACATAAACTGCTGATCATACATTCACTTACTAGATCTTGTAAATCCTTGAGCATGAAGGATAACAAAAGCCTAATTGTTACCATAAGGAATTTAAGACTATTAAGAGATTGTTATTATCTCAGTAATAACAAGTAAAATAGATTAGAGTAACCCTACTCCAAGTTTGTGGATTAAATAGCTTGAAATTCTATAAGTTAAAAATCATATAAAAAGAAAATGACAAGTCTTTTACCCTCAATGCAAAACTATAGCATTTGGCATTATAGTTGTAGAACTATAAACAACTATACTTAACATTACTCCATTAATTTATAGACTTAAAATGAATGATAAATTTTCTTGTTTTTCACTTGAGACTAGGGTAAATGGCGATATAATAGTAAGTTTTTATGAACAACTTATAACTTAATATTTACCCATCTCCTAAACTTTTATAGTTAAAATCAAATCCTCTATGTCTAAATACCTCAAGACTTAATCTTGAACCAATATTATAATGTGAAGTTTTAATATTTACAATGCAAAGGTTAATATTGAAATAGCATAGTTTTATTGTTTATATTGCATAATTTACTATTTGTAATGCATAGTAATGATATGCATTGCTCTAACATTGTGGTTGTGAATTATATGGCAGGTCAAACTATGGTATAGCGACCATAAGGGATATCCATGTTATGATTTTGTTGGAAAACAATCAATGGGAATCCTATTGTAGGACATTAGAATTCGACCCACTTGCATGCAAAATATTAAAACGCGATGTGGTCACTCCTCGGCCATGCATTGGCGTGTTAAAAGCAATTGACTCAACCCTAATTTGTCATTTCTCCCTCGCCTTCGGGCTTGGTCGCTCTGCAAACCCTCCTGGTCCAATTTTTGCTATTGCACTGTTGATAGCAGCTTCTATGTAGCTCCAGTCCATTGTGCTCGTCTATTGCACTGTGTGGAAGTCTGTAGCTTGATGTTGGCGGCCAAATGGTTGTTGAAAAACCTAGGGTTTTTCCCTTCGGCACCTTTGTTGACCCTGTCATGGCGTGAGTGCATTTCTTTGGCTTGACACTGTTACTACTCCCATTGTGTAAGGTATCATTCGCTCTTACCAGCTCGTCCTTCTCGGTGACAGAGGAAAGGTTTATGCTTCCTCTTCTTGTGGTTATCAGTCTTTCTAAGGTGGCTGCACCTCCCTTAAACTTGCCGGTAAGTTACAGTTTACTCCTTCGTCTTTTCAGTTCAAGAAATAAAGTTTAACCAAAAAAAGTTAAGGGTTTAACTAATACGCTGCTCCTTCTTTTTATTCTAGGTTCGGTCCTCTCTTGTGGAATGGGAAATACGAGCTCTCAACCGTGGAACCTCCCGGTAAGCCTGGTTCCGAACGTGGCATTCCCTCCTTGCTGATTTTTAGGGATGTTAATGGTTGGATTTGAGTGACACAACTCTGCGGTTACTTCAGCTCTATTCAGTCGTTTATCGGCATGTTAAAATAATTTCTTAACAGGTTTAACCCTGTGTTGTATATGGGTGTTACGGCTTCGGTCGATGTTGTAATTATTAGTTGTCTTTTATGCTTTTAAATCTTGTAAAGAGAAAAAATGGGCTAGCAGCCTATTTGCGAAGAGGTTAAATCCTCGTCTTCGACTTCTGGTCTTTTGTATAAATTTTAGGGAAAGCACTGGATGTTTTCGCCCACAGTTTACATTATAATTTAATATACTGTCTTTTACTTCTATAACTTTGTTTGCATTGCTGCATTTACTTTAAATTACAATTTGTGTAAGTAATAGATAAACTATAGGCTCGTGACAGCCTTGAAATGTTGATTTGTTTGCGGCCGTAAGTAAATTATTGTTTTATTTTATAAATTACTATTTTACTTGCATAACTGGTATTTCTAGGGTTTTAACTCTTAATTATACAGTTTAGAATATAATGTAGTTTTTCTTATCTGATATTATGTATTACAATACAAACTCTATTTGCATCTGTGAGTAATTAAAAGTTTATTAAGCTCGATGAACAAGCAGACTATTCTTCTGTTAATACATTTGCTTTTAATTATGCAGCTGAGTTATGGTACTATTGATAACTCTTTTACAGAGTTACTTGTTAGGGTTTTGTACTTTGATTTACTTATTTTATATTAACTTCTTAAATGTTAAGTGGGGTTTATACCCTTATACCAAAATCCTAAGTGTTGATTCTACTTTCTTACATTATTTTTAGTCATATTATAAATACTGTAATTACCTTGTTATATAGATAATTTTGGAGATAAAGTACTCTCCAGCTTATGGTTAAATAGACTTGTTGTTAAGGTTTCTGTACTAGTTTTTACCCTGACTTCTATTTCTTAGAGACTTGTAAAAAGCAAGGGCATACCTTTCAATTTATATAATCCTGTGTATTCTTAATATATTTTACTATTGCTTTCTAGTATTGTTTATTTAATTTGTAATACATAGAGTATAAATATTTGTACATAAATCCTTATTTGTTTATTCATCAAGTATAAATAAACTAGGTTTATACTTGCAATAATAAATTATTACTTAAAGTGTTACTTTTATAATGTATACATTATAGATACATTAATAGTAATACAATAATGATATCACTTCTTACTAAGGTTTCCTTTGATTATTTTAAATGTTGTTATCCAATGTTTGGTTTAGTTTATTTATATAGTTATAATGCCTGAGTATTTCTAAATAATACTCATTTAATATTAAAGTATATTTTCATATACATATCTATATAATTTCCTGTATATGTGATAACATTTTATTTACCATATTTGAAAATAGAGTAACAGTTTTGAAAATATCCTTAAGCTTAGCCGAAATAAAAGATTATACAATAATTAAATAATTACATACTTAACCATAATACAGACTAATACCACTAGGATTTATCTATAAAATCAACCAATGAATGATTAAATCCTACTGTCAGTATTGTCTTTTTAACATTAAGGGTTAGATTCTTTTTAACTGGAAAATAAAATACTTAGTCTATCTTTTCTTTATCGCAGCTAGTATTTATAGGAAACAAGATACAGTACTAGGAAGTAGTTTTTAAAACTATAAGAAAATAACTTATAAATTCCTGAAATACTTGTGGTTACTGAAAGTAACTAATAGGATACTCGGTTCAGAAGGATATTACTTCACAATACCGGGTACTGTGCTGGAGTACGGTCTGGTGATCCCAGATGTGGAAAAACACAGTAACTATTAAGAGATTTAACTACTGATATTCTGAGATACTAACTTCATTAAACTAATTAACTCCTCAGACATATAAAATAAACATAACATGCGTTCATTCATTCTCAGTAAACATAAAGAAATAAATGACAAAACCTGTTTAAGTTGTGGACAACAACAGCAATGGGAGGTCGTTCCTCCCTACCAACTCCTGGAGAGTGCTCAGACAGCGACTTCTCAGGACCCCCGAGCTTGCTCTGGTCTCCCTGGGTGGAACTAGGTGCAGCAAAGTCAGATACTAGTCTTCAAACTTAGTATTAACTCAGAACTATCAGTCAGTTCTCTCAGCCCAAAAAGCTGTAATAAAATTAAGTTATTGCAGCAATCCTCCTAAAACAACTTCCTTACTGTATTTCCTTTCTCCTCAATGCATTTCCTTAATAACATTCACCTGAATGAATTCTCTCTGGAAAATAACTGAGCAACCTCAACTCTCTTCATTGAGTACTTTTAAAATATTGCCTGGGTCTTTGTTGGGTTAACTGTCATTTAATGAGCCACCTGCTCTGATTCCACTTTCTTGGGGAATCATGACTCCAAATATAGGGAAGTTGCCACCTACAACTTAGGAAGTGTTTGAGGATGCTGCCACTTGTCTTTTTCCTTTCCACCTTGTTCCATCCACCAGTTTGACCAGTAACCTCTTTTTAACAGCTCTCCCATGCTGTTGTCTCCATAATTTATTTATTAATAATAAAATATTCTTAATTACACTCCATTCCTATTGACTCTGCTGAGTCATCAATCCCTACTTAGGATTAAGTTTAACATAATGTCTCAGAAATAAAATAAAATAATTTACAAAATTTTACAAAATTGGGGTATGTGACAAGATACTTCCAGCTCAATCTGCATTTGTGTAGCCATACAACCTATACTCATGGCTACCATCATAGTATATACCAAAGTCTATAGTCCATTTCAGATATATCATCACATGTTTTGCAGCTACTAGGTGAACCCGTCTTGGTTAAACAAGGTATTAACTTAAGGTGTTCACAACAAAAGAAATGTCTGGTCTGGTATTTGTTAAGTACATCAATGACCCAATGATCTATCTGTAGTGAGTCACATCCACTAACTCTAATGAGTCATCAGCTAACAGCTTCAGGTTGGAGTCCATGGGTGTGGCCATGACTTTGTATTCCAACATATTGAATCTCTTCAATATCTCTACTGCATACTTTCCCTGGTTGAGAAAGATTCCTTCTAAACTTTTCCATACTTCCAGATCTAGGAAATAATGCATTAACCCAAGGTCTTTCATCTCAAATTCTTCTGCTAGTTTCTTCTTGCTTTCCATGATCTGTTTCCCGTTCCCTGTCAAGAATAAGTCATCCACATATAGTAACAGAATGACAGGTTCATCTTCTACAACCTTGTAGGAAACGTTAGGATCGACTTTACTCTTGGCAAATCCCATGCTCATCAGGAAACTATCTAATCTTCCATACAAAGATCTGGGAGCTTACTTCAAGCCATAGAGGGCCTTCTTCAACTTGCATACTTGATTCCATCTGTCTTCAACTTCAAATCCTCATGACTATTCAATGTAAAACTCTTCCTCAATCATACCATTAAGGAAGGCTTGTCTTTACTTCATCATGGAAGAAACTACCATGATATGTTTGAAGGAAGTGTACCTTGCTTCCTAGAGTAAGTGTCTCTTTAGAATTAATTCCCTCTTTCTGATAGAAACCTCTAGCCACAAGTATTATCTTACTTCTATCAGCAACATATCTTATCTTGCAAATCCATTTGGAAGATCATACCACATTCTTGTTTTTTGGTTTGAGTACTATATCCCAAACATCATTCTAGTATCATAACATCTTCTATGAGTTTGTCTTCTCAGGTCATCAACATATCCTAGTCTTCTACATTCAACCTTGAAGTTGGAACACACTTTACTCTTGGTAAAGTCTCGATCCATCACGAAGCTATCCATCATGCTGTACCATGTTGAACTCAGATATAATTTTCTGTAGTCACTCCCCCTGGAGTATCATCTTCCCTCTTCATTCTGTACAGGTGGTTCTATGCTTGATATATACTGGTCAATAGAGTATGTCATGTCATAGTCTATTCTTTCTGAGGAAAATCATGAACCTTGCTTTGTACACTTTTTCTTGTCGATCCATATGGAAGATGCTTTATGTCTCAAAATCATATCGTATACATCATTCCCCATGAGCAACTGTTTTTTTATTTTATTTTTTATCATAGCTTCTTTCATAGCATTCTTTTCTTCATCTTGAGTTATCTCTTGTACCCATGGTGGTCTTCATCCTTCAAGGTCGATCTACTGCTCTTTGAATCTCTTTCTTCCGTCATGGTGTCTCTGACCCTGGCAGCTTTAGATTCATGTTTATTGGAGTGAATCTTGAATTGTCATCACTTGTTCTTCAGAACAAGTCTCATCCTTCTTTTCTTGTAGGAGGTTGTACAAGACCTTTCCTACAATTCAAATACACCAGTTGCATGGTTAGAACTATTTCCTAAAACATATGCATAATGACAAATTCTTATGCATCATGCAACTGTTTAGTCAATACAACATTCATCCATATCTCACATAAACTTTCTAGATGCCTTCCATCTCTACCATGACATCATTGAGATTGTGCACTAATCCAATATGTCAGCAAAGAGGTTTGATCAGTAGCAATGGAAAGTTTTATAGCACCATGAGCTACTTACCCATCACATGCATATTAGTAGTATACAGTCATTAATGCAAACAATCTATCACGCATAACACATCAACTAAATATAATCAAATGTATAACAAAACATTATCATGAAATGACAATTGAATACTTATCTTTTATTTCTTTCGTGAGTAGAATCCATCTTAATCATTCTACTTTATCATCTTCTTCATTCATGAAATCATCATTTCTTATCCAAATGATAAGGTGAATAAGAGGTTCTTCGGGAATTGAGTTCTTCATATTCCTCATCGCTTGAGGGATATTCTTTAAATGGTGAGAGCTTGATCTTCAGTGCTCCCATCTTCTTCTTCTCTTCTTATGAGTCGAGCTGAAAGAAATTACTTCCTTCTGACATACATTATTTGCATGAATGAATCCCATTGTCCTGGGAGGCCATTCAAGGTGGCTATCACCACTTCTACATTCTCCACTTCTTCTTCTACCGCTTCAAGTTGTTCTGCATTTTGGATCTTCACATTCTTCAACTATTTTCTCAAAGCCATCTTCTGATTTAAGTTCTTATCTTAAAATAGCTTGATCAAGGAATCAAACATCTTCGGTGTCTTTAGGGAAGACACTTGTGGTACAAGTTTATCCGTGATTGAATCAACAATGATCTTCTTGGCCTTGATCAAGTTCTTCTTGTGTAAGGCTTTGAGCCTCATCTTTGTATGGAACTGGAACCTCTCTACTCATGTAGGTGTCCAATTCATTTTCTTCATAGAGATCAAATACTTCCATGCTTGGAAGTTTTCAACTTTACCAAGCTTATCATCAAGCTGATGTGATAGATCACTTTGAAATGAGGGCCTCAAATGCAAATAGCAAAATATTAGATCTTACCGATTTGAGGTGTTTGTCCTGCTTCCAGAGCTAGCTGATATAGGGTTTGTCAGAGAAACCCTAATTTTAAAAACTTGGAATATTTAAGATCTGAAAGGATAGAAATATAGATCTCTTCAAATGAAGCTGTCTAATGTACTCCTTTTCTGAAAACAATGGAGGGAAGCTCTCAGAACAGGAAGCCTTAGTTTTCCAATTTCTTCTGCAGAAATGCCTGTTACTGTTTCTGTGATATATCTGAAATTAATGCTCCTATGTGTTTGAAATTTCTCTCTGAGGTAACCTCGCATGTCCCTGATCCAAAACCATAGGCTTCATCAGAATTTGTTTCACCAATTTGGATTTATGATCCTTTTCCCACGGTGACCTGTTACAGGACTGTTCATGACAACGAAGTTGTATGGACTGCCATGTGTCACTGTTTCATCTTCTGGTTCTAAAATTTATACCACAGAAATTAAAGTCCGTGATATTTATGGAACATCTTCAGGAATTCAATTTTTACCACTGTAGCCCAATATATAGCAATTTTCCCCAGGTGTCCTGTTTAGGGATGAATTCTTGAAAAGGCTGGAACCCTAACGTGGAGGGATCATATCTCCCATAATATAGAGAAAATGAGGCTGAATTTTGGATACAGTGTATAGAAAGATGTTATATTCGGCCTCTACAATTTTCAACTCCTGAACCTTCATCAATCTCAGGATATAGCGAATGTACCAAAACCTAGCAGTTTTAGTATTTAGGGTTTCTCTAGCTCGGGGTCAAACTAGGGTTTGACTTTCCCAGAGTTTCACCCAACCAAAAAACTTGATCCAGGTCTCTAGAATTCAATTTTGATGAGAAGATAAATCCTATGCTGGGCTCACTCAAAAATTCTTCTTCTGCAAGAAGCCCTAATTTCCTACACCGAAAACTGAAAATGCTTGGAATCGAATTCTGCTTCGACAGAAAGATGCGCCCTTCAATGGAGAGTCAGCCTAGCCTTCTTTTGCTGATCAATTGTGGAGAGAGAACCCAAAAGTAAGAATCCTTACATTTTGTAGCTGCATAATGTCTTGTTTTCAAGGTGGTTCTGATACCATGTTAAATTTTCATATGCTTAGCTAAGACATCAGTATTTCATTTCATTTTCATGACAAAAGCATATAAATAGGATCACTGAAAGATAGACAAGCATAACCATAAAAAAGGAACACAAAGATTTATCTTGGGAAAATCCTAAAGGGAAAAACCTAGCAAAAGCTTCCTCAATATAGATGCCCCAAAAACATAAAAGATAAAACCAGTAAGGAGATCAAAGCCTGGTCCTCCTCTTTCTCCAGCTACTTCTCTTCTCCACTAATGCGCTACACAAGTGAGAGTGTGTGTGTCTCAAATGAGGAGCACTACACCTATATTTATATTCATCCGTTCACTTAAGTTAACTCATTTGACATGTAGGCTCGAGTTACACATGTAGGCTCAAGTAACCACACTGGGGTGCTAATGACCCACCTTTACAATTAGGGCGGACTACCTCATGACTCTTTATAGTTCTTCCGATTAGGAGCATCGGGGTACAATGTAATACAAGTGGTTCTCCCAGTAGGACCATCAGGGACCACAAAAATATACATATAGAATATTCTTCGAAGTTACAATATTTCAACAAAAGGTAGAGAAAACCGCTTCTAACCTTCCTCCCTGAGTCCATAAATATGGTTATAAAAAATGTAAAACCCACCAACTATGCTCTCTGAATGTCAAATAGTGAATGTCTGAGGCACTACCTAAATACATTTACTATTTGACAAGATCATCATTAGATTGCAGAAGGTTGGCAGGGAAATCTAGTTGATAAGGATAATTATATCCTTGAAAAGCACTTGACAAGATGCCACTCCAAATATGGAAAAGGTTATTTTCTTCCTAGGTTGAGATAAAAAGTCATCCACTTCAGAGTCACAGCATCCTTACCTAATTGTGTGAAAAAACCTGTGGCTTCAGCTTCCAAGTATAAATTGCACTTACCTGAAATAAGCATTGTGCATACCGCAAAGCTAGACGTCTACATGGCTAGATACAAAGACAGTTAGATATAGCATTCCAAGATATTCCATATATCAATATCTAGGAAAACATTATATACAACTTTTATATGGCCAATTGCTGGGCCTTTGGATTTTCATGCAAGACATGAATGATGTCTTTAGTTGGATTCCAGACACTCTAATTACACCAGGCCACAATAAAAAGGGGTGTGGAATCAAATGGCTTGCTACTGCATGTTTAGGAAAGTTTAGGAAACACAGAAGTCAACTTAGTAAGAAGGATGACATCTTTAGCCTTTCCACAATATTTTAATAATACCTAAAGAAATGCAAGGTGTGAATACCGAATACTTACATACAATAAATCAGAGTTACATACAATAATTATATAATTTGCAAGTTCAATTAGACTTGATTGAGTTTCCTATCTGAATCCAATTTAGTTGTGTTTTTCTACATTTTGTTGCATGACTGTTATTTGCATGTCGAGTGGAAAAGATATTAAAAAATAGTTACACCACTTTTATTCTATCAACTGAATCAGTAGCTTGGACACTGGAATTAAATTCAGTATCTTGGAAATACTCACAAATTTAAGGTAACATTCAATTTAGATAAACTAAATTCTTAGTATAGTACTACCAACTATAGTTCCTCGGGAATGTGTCATAGGTGTTGCTTGATGCCATATTGGTCGTTCATTTTTAATGCTTAAAATATCCACATTAGAAAGTTGTTGTAAATCAAGATTCTGTCGACCTGGTCCAATGGCCCCACCAATCACATAAAGTTCATTTCCTAATCCTACTACTACAAATCCTATTTTATAGGTGCATGCAAGTGCAGAGGAGATGACTTTGCTCAAATGGGGATAATTTATTCTTAAGAGTATGCAAATGTTTTAATAGAAGCACCTAAAACAGATTATTTTAAAATACACTCCATCTTAGGATGGCAACAATTTGCCCTGAAGGCATGGAAAAATTCTCCTAATATCAACAATCTGTGGGCATCTTTCACTGTCAAGAACTGATGTTGGCTTGCACTTCTGCATTTCACTCTGAACAAGGTGGTTTTCTTTATTCTATGGGATATAGGATCATATTTCATAGTTGAAATACCTTTCTGGTATAAAATTTTTAATATGTAGTGATGAGAATGGGTAGATTTTAAAGCAGCAAAAGAGTAAAGGCTACACCTGTATGACCAATTGTGAGACCTGTAAGCAGAGAAATCCTAGTTGAAGCATCTGTGATTCTGTCATAACTTGACTTGCACAATAGAAACCCAAAAACTTAAAAGATAAGTTTACTTATGTCAAGGGAAGTCAACTTATTATATAAACATTAATTATATGCATGTTATTTCTCACAACTAGTAGCCCCAGGGATTTTTATAACTTAGTCATATCTGTCCACCTACTTGTTTTGTTGATAAGGCTGAATATGGACTCTGGAGTACCTTCAGTGACTTTCTATCATTTGTCTTGTAAATGTGCACATAAATCCATCATCATATGGTGTTTCTTTGCTGCTGAAAACAAAAGAACTCTTGACCCAATTTTAGGGGTATCATGTAACTTAAGATTTGTGCCTCATTTTAAATGTGGTTAGCCTATTTTACCAAAGCTGGAGGTTGTTGACTTGATAAAATATCAGGTGGATGGGCTTAGATCACCTAGTAGCGCCAAGCACTAGCATTGATTTCCCTTGAGTATTCAAGTAGAGTCTAGATGAGGATGCATATGGGGATACTAATGATGAGGATCCCATTTTAGGGGAGGATTTTGTTGATGTGTAGTTATTTGTTGTAGATGTTATTTGGATATTGGAGGCAATTTGGGACCTTTATTTTTACACATTTTTTTTCAAGTATGTATCGAACTTGTGCAATTTTATTATATTCACCCTTATATGATCATGATATATACATGATCAAACTTTGTATATTTGGTGTCTAATAGTTTGGATATATATATATATATATATATATGGAGAGAGAACTTGAGTGGTTACATAAGGATCATGGGCATTAGAGGATAACTTACAACTGTATTTAATGCTAGTCATCCAAATTGTAGTGACAACAGAGATTTTCCTGAAGTTATTTTGTGCTTGTTTGAATACTTTGGCCGTCAAAATATAAGCAAAAGAAACAACTGGAAGATTAAACATAAGAAACTAAAGATGAGGCATGTAAGTTAAGTGCCACAACTTCATTCAACAAAGGATCTAAGTGTGTGTTATTGCATCTCTGTATGTTTTTTGGATAGGGAAATAATCCAGTAACAGAGGCTTTGCTAACAGATGTGATTGGGATAGAAGTACTACAAAAACTCCAATATTTAGATCCTGAATCCTTAATCAGTTTCCTAAGAACAAAATTATCTCAAATTCATCAACCTGATCCATCTAATCAACAAGTTCTACGTGAATCAATAAATTCCCCATTCAGTCGAGGGTCGAGTAAAAGATCCAAGAAAATATCATCAATAGTAGCAGCCAATAATGAAGAACAGTGTGTCGATGCATTTTCTAATGTCCTAGCAACACCTGACACCTCAAATTCTTGTCCAGTCTCGACTTATGAATCATGTGTCGGTACTTTAGGTACTAAAGTAGAGTATGGCCCTATTTCATGGGAGATACGAAGAACAGATGCAGGAAAAACCTTCATGAATAGGCTAAGGGAATCTTGCCTTCACATATTTAGAGACCATCCTTATCTCACCTTCTCTAAAATTCCACTTCACTTGAAAAAGATGGTGATACAGGACATGGAGAGTGAATTTGGGGCTGGTTGGTCTGTGACAAAGGTAAAATCGTAAATGACTGAAAACTGTAAAAGATTTCGTTGCAACCAAACCAGATAAAAAAAAAAAAAAAAAAATTCAATCTTCAAGATCAAAGGCTTAAACAAACAAAAAAAAATAAAAAAAAATCAATCTTCAAGATCAAAGGCTTAAACAAAGGCCATTTGACATACCTATGAAGGTATGGAAGGAATTGGTAAAATCCCATGAGAAGTTGGAAGCACAAAGAAAGGCTGGTGAGGAGATCACTCAGGTATTAAATTTTTCATTCAATATGATATTTCAAATGTATTAATACATATTAAACATTTATAATTTTAATTTGTGAAATTGAATTCAATTGGGTTATTTATAAGGACAAGGCCTCCAAGGAAAGGGTAGAAAAGTCAAAGGCCACTCATCGTAGTGGCCAAAAAGGTTTAAAAGCACTAATAACAACTTTTGTAAGTATATTAAATCTGTGATATTTCTTCTTATAGAAGTTGTAGTAACATAATTTCAATCTTATCTAATTTCTCCATATGTACAAATTGGCAGGAACAAAAATATGGAAGACGTCCAAATAACCTAGAGAAAGAAGTGATGCATCAAAATAAATGGATTGATTTCATTTTGTGGATGGAGACCGAGGTATGTATGCTAATATAATGAGTTTTGTTAAATAACTAAGGTACATACCCTTTGCCAACATTTTCAATCTACTAGAATAACTTCTTCTCTTTCTCATTCCCCACCATGTTAGCGGCATAGACCCTGGGTCTCTGTATGGATCCCCAAACTTTCCAATTCTAGGGTAAACTAACAAGTCTCAAACAGCTCACCCAACCTCCATTTGTTACCCACCAATAATTAGGTTCATAGTTTGAATAGTTGTTGGGTGGAAATCATAGTCTTCAGGAGGTAATTTTTCCATGATGATGTTGATTAGAAGAAAAACTAGGCATGCTAAGCATTTAAGAGGATTTGTTTTTTCAGTTCTGGGCTTTGTAACATCCCTAAAAGGTTAAAATCTATGCAAATATCAGAGAATAGAAGACAATTTTGGGTTCATTGTGAAAGTGAAAATGGCATATTTTGATTAGGCTCATTTTCTATATTGGTTATGCTTATTTTCTATATGTAGCTTGTTCTCAGTTTTACCAAATGAAATACCTTGTTACATCCATTTTAATGAATACCTTCTATTAGAAATTAGGAATCCAACTGACCATGCTTACTGGAGACAGCTCCGCTACAGCTGCAATTATTGAAAAAAAGGTACAGATAAATTTCAAGCTCATGAATGTTTTGTTGACTGCATCAAGTCTGAGGTTGTAAGTTTCAGGCCTAAAACATGGGGTATGTTGTTGATTGCCTCTGCAAAACAAAATTTTCTAACACAACCTGTCTGCACCTCCATTGTTTGAACCTACGCTTCAAATTCTATCCAGATGGAGAATGGATTGTGCACTTGTTTTTTATTAAACAAGCATTCAACTTGGGGTATGGATGTTGTTCTTGTGTGCATCCAGGATTTACATATATGTGTCTCTGCTCTAGATCACAAAGCATCTACCATTGTGAGTTAGCAGTTGCATCTGCGTGTGATGCACAATGGGGGTGTTAGTGACCCCTTTGGTTGACTTATGGTCCTTTATCTTTTTACTTTACATCAACCTAATTTTATAGTTTATGTTTTATTTGTAACCACCCTAAAATCTAGGGTTGAAGAAGGACCTTTCTAGATATTTTTTCAAGTTATAAAATCAAGACTTATCCTTCTGTTTACATTATCCAAGAAGCTAAACCTAAACTCTGATCTTTATGTTTGGGGTCAAGGAATATGATACTATGGTTTCGTTGCTTCTTCCCTCGGTTATCAAATACGAGTTTAAGGGTTGTTTCCTTCTCTGCTGAACTGTGAACTATACTGGGTCATGAATTCTTGCAGTTAACCCATGGACTAGTAGTGTCCCTCTTGTTGAGCCATGATTTCAATCAGCTAACCTGTGAACTGTGTAGTGTCCCTCTTGCTAAGCCATGATCTCAATCAGCTAACCTTTTAACTATGTAGTGTCCCCCTGGCTGGTCCTAACTGATTTGAAACCATTATGGGCTGGGTGTGATAGTATTTCCCCCTCTTAGCATACCCTGATTGTTTTGGAACCCTCTATGGATGGCCATGACTTTGTTGGAAACCCTGTGGATAGGTCATGACTATAATAAGTCCTCTCCCAACAGGTTGTGACTGTAATAGCCCTCTCATAGCAGTCCATGACTGTAATAGTATTCTAGCAGGCCGTGGGTGTGTTGAAGATCCTATAGGAAATTCATGACTATAATAATACAACTTCTAACTAGGGCATGGATTGTGGTTAACTATTCCTAACTAGGATGGGTTGTTCTTTTCTATTAGCTTGACATTGCTAAACCCAGTGGATTGTGATTGTGTAATACCCAACCTAGTGGGTTGTGATTGTGTATCCTAGTGACTGTGTAAGAAACATCCTGAGTGGGTTGTGAATGTACCTTACCTCTCTGACCATGACTTGTTTGCAGCTCACCTCAAACTGAGTTGTGGTTGTGTTAAGCCCCAAATGATAGGTCAGCATTGGTGTTAAGTATGATGAGGTCTTTTGAGGGTGTTTGACTATGTTTAGGGTTGAGTATATTCTATTGCTACTCTTCACACTTGATAACTGAGATATATTTCTTAATATTGTAAGTTCATAGCTTTAAATCTAACCTTCTATCTCTCAAGGTATGTTGATTGTTTCTATGGTAACTTGTCAGATATATTCCAAGCTTTGAACATTGGAATCAATTCATTATCATTCTAATGGAAAGGGTAGACTGTTCTCTACAATGTAATCTTTCAGAGTTAAGAAAATTACATATGGTAATTGGTTATCTCTTGGTTGCATTTTCCATGTGGAAGTGGCAACCACCCCAATGCCACTAGGAGCCTACATTTACACACCTTCATAAATGCGTCCAATCAATACCTACCTTCAACGCTTTTCAATTTCATTTATACAGCATTTAAACTGCCCTTAAATGTTGATTTCTTCTTGGCATGGGCTACCCAGGGTCTGTTATCAATGCCCAATAATATGCCAATAGCTTTCAGTTAATCCATGCGTAATTTATAATGCTTTGAGTGTATGAGAATTGCGCTTATCTTCCCTCCATAAAATGCAAAATAAAAATTGAGAATTGTTCCATTTTCACAGAATGCAAAATAAAGATGGACAGTCATGTCCAACTTAAAAATTAGGATTCCAAACTGAATGTGATAGCCAAGATAGCCTGTGAAATGGAGGACATCCCTACTGCACCTTTTGGTTTACATGGATTTTGACTGAGCATTGATCTGTTTAACATTAAATATTATATGAATAAATTAATGTTCATAAGAGAAAGACTAGGTTTATCTATAACACTATATTACTCTATTTGTGTACATGTACTAGAATTATCCACTAGAGCGGCTTGTGGACATAATTGCAAGGGTTTTAGCTTTAGTTCCACCCTAGACCTATGTCTATTGTGACTCTTAACTACATGCCTCTAATCACTAGCTACATCTTGTCCATAGGAGTTGAACTTGAGATCTTGTCATTGAACCCACATTGGGCACCATATTAAGGGAAATGGTAAGTTTCTTAGGACTTGTCTGATTGCTTTTGTTATCATTATTATTTTAAATATTTCTAGTTTGTCAAATATAATTCTAAAATCTAGGCAGAAGTATCATGGTCGCAGTTGAGTACCTAGAAGCAACATATGATAGCCATCTTCAATACATATGTTTATTACAAATATGTGAGAGAGCCCAATGATGGGGAATAACTTGATGTAGTTGTAGGGAAGGAGACCTTCGTAAAGGATAAATTTGATGCAAAGAAACGTGAATCAATGGTGCTTATTAAGTTGCCAATAACTGACAACATGCATATATAAGAGTAGGTAAACCAACATTTTATTGAATATGTGGGTTCTTACCTAATTGAAATTTTGTTTCAAGAAGAAGATAGGGGATTTATATTTTAATTTTTTCATAACATAATTGAAATTTTGTTTCCAGAAAAAGATAGAGGATTTATATTTTAATTTTTTCAAGGATAATAATAAATGTGATTTAAAAGCTTAAAGTATAATTGATGGTATTTGGATCTCCTTTATTTTATAAATGTATTTTTATAAGTGAAAAAGACTAAACCGAACGAAGTTATGATGGGGATACTAGGGCTATCAATCAGCCTTCTTCTTTTCAAGTAGAATGAAAAAACCACCCTTCATGCGCGTAGTCAAGCTTTGAATGAGCTTTGTATTTCCCATAGCTGAATATTCAACTAGGCGTTGCAATCTGAACATAGAAACCACATTTTCCGCAACATATTTCATCTGAATAAACGCCATATCTTTGAAGGAAATTGTGAGAGATGCACACATTTTTGTTATGAGATGAATGGTTCATAAGCTGATGCTGCACACAAAACATAGAATCAAGGCACTCAAAGTACATAAATGCATATATGAAATAGGTGAGGTGAATTTGTGACTTAGATGGAGATAAATTAAAATAAGTCCACTAGCTAGCTGTGACACTACCATTGTGCTTAACCAACAAGCAACTGATAGATTTAATGAGCGCATAAGAGTCTTTTCTTTTTCAGTTCTAGGCACTGTAACATCCCTAAAAGGTCAAAATCTATGCAAATATCAGAGAAGAGAAGCATGGGTACAATTTTCATGAGTTTTTGAGCTAGTTAACGTAAAACCAACACATCCTAAACTTCGAAATCGAATTGATATTGAATCATAGACGCCTACCCCAAGGACTGCAAAATGTTATGTATTTCTTCTTTTAGGTTTTTTATTATAAAATCCTCATATTAGGAAGCAACTCGGACCTAATCCAGTAATTTCTAAATTGTAGCGACAGCGGATATTTTCTATAAGTTATTTTGTGCTTGTTTGAATCCTTTGGTTGTCAAAATATAAGAGAAGCAACAACTGGAAGATTAAACGTTGGACTGGAAGCAACTAGCATTGAATTCTCCTCTATGCCTTATGCTACATATATTAATTAATGAATATCATCCATCTCAGCATTAAATACCTCTTATGTCATGTCTTTCTTTAATGCTGGTCTTCCAAATTGCAGCGACAATAGGGATTTGCCAGAAGTTATTTTGTGCTTGTTTGAATACTTTGGCTGTCAAAATATAAAAAAGCAAGAGATGGAAGATTAAACGTAAGAAACTAAATATGAGGCACGTAGTTATAAAATACTAAAGGGTTGGGTAGGTTTCCCCAGAAGAAGAAACTAAAGATGGAGGTATGGAATAATCAAATCATAAAGGTGAGGAATGCCAGTTCTAAATAAAGATAAAATGAAAATCTCGGTGCTTTATAAGATAGAACTAGAGGTTATATGGGTTTCCTGCTGATTGTTGATTGTGTGGTTTATAATTTAAACTGCTATTTTATTCCCTACTTTGCTAATTGCTAACTGTGTGGCTTTTCTTGCTTAACATACTTAATGAAATGCACCAACCAATCATTATATGCACAGGAAAATTCACCTAACAACTATAAGTAAACCAACATTAGTCACAGTTGGAAGCCTCTCTATTCGGACTAGTCCTTTTCCTGTCACTAGGGAGTTCCGCTGAACTGACTCAGTGTTTTGGATAACTTTCATTCCTTTTGGGAAAGAAATATCTTTGTTGTTTTCCTAAAAGCTTCCACTTCTTGCAAATATGCACAGGAAAATTCACCTAACAACTATAGGTAAACCAACATTAGTCAAAGTTTGAAGCCTCTCTAGGTTCTTACTATAGGTAAACCAACATTTTATTAAATCTGTGGGTTCTTACCTAATTGAAATTTTGTTTCAAGAAAGAGATAGGGGATTTATATTTTAATTTTTTCAGAACCTAATTGAAATTCTGTTTCCAGAAAAAAGACAGAGGATTTATATTTTAATTTTTTCAAGGATAATAATAAATGTGAGTTAAAAGCTTAAAGTATAGTTGATGGTATTTGGATCTCCTTTATTTTATAGATGTATTTTTATAAGTGAAAAAGACTGAACCGAACGAAGTTGTGATGGGGATACTAGGGCTATCAATCAGCCTTCTTCTTTTCAAGCAGAATGGAAAAACCACCCTTCATGCATGTAGTCAAGCTGTGAATGAGCTTTGGATTTCCCATAGCGGAATATTCAAACAGGAACTGCAATCTGAACATAGAAACCACAGTTACCGCAACATATTTCATCTGAATAAACGCCATATCTTTGGAGGCAATTGTGAGAGATGCACATATTTTTGTTATGAGTTGAATGGTTCATAAGCTGATGTTGCACACAAAACATAGAATCAAGGCACTCAAAGTGCATAAATGCATATATGAAATAGGTGAGGTGAATTTGTGACTTAGATGGAGATAAATTAAAATAAGTGCACTAGCTAGCCATGACACTACAATTGTGCTTAACCAACAAGCAACTGATAGATTTAAGGAGCACATAAGAGGCTTTTGTTTTTCTGTTCTGGGCACTGTAACATCCCTAAAAGGTCAAAATCTATGCAAATATCAGAGAAGAGAAGCATGGGTACAATTTTCATGAGTTTTTGAGCTGGTTAATGTAAAACCAACACATCCTAAACTTCAAAATCGAACTGATATTGAATCACAAACGCCTACCCCAGGGACTGCCAAATGTTATGGATTTCTTCTTTTAGGTTTTTTATTATAAAATCCTCAGATTAGGAAGCAACTCAGACCTAACCCAGTAATTTCCAAATTGTAGCGACAACAGAGATTTTCCAGAAGTTATTTTGTGCTTGTTTGAATCCTTTGGTTGTCAAAATATAAGAGAAGCAACAGTTGGAAGATTAAACGTTGCATTAGATGCAACTAGCATTGAATTCTCCTCTGTGCCTTCTGCCATGTATATTAATTAATGAATATCATCCATCTCGGCGTTAAATACCTCTTATGTCATGTCTTTCTTTAATGCTGGTCTTCCAAATTGCAGCAGCAATAGAGATTTGCCAGAAGTTATTTTGTGCTTGTTTGAATACTTTGGCTGCCAAAATATAAAATCGAAAGAGCTGGAAGATTAAACATAAGAAACTAAAGATGAGGCACGTAGTTATAAAATACTAAAGGGTTGGGTAGGTTTCCCCATAACAAGAAACTAAATATGGAGGTATGGAATAATCAAATCCTAAAGGTGAGGAATGCTAGTTCTAAATAAAGATAAAATGAAAGTCTCAGTGCTTTATAAGATAGAACTAGAAGTTATATGGGTTGCATGCTGATTGCTGACTTTGTGGTTTATAAGTTAAACTGCTGCTTTATTCCCTAATTTGTTGACTGCTAACTGTGTGGATTTTCTTGCTTAATATACTTAATAAAAGGCACCAACCAATCAGTATATGAGGTCTATTACCCCCCGTTTTGTATGGATGTCCGTGTGTTGTCTTATTCATAGTCTTCAAGAGGCAATTTTTCCATCATGATGTTGATTAGAAGAAAAACCAGGCACGCTGAGCACATAAGAGGCTTTGTTTTTTCAGTTATTTGCACTGTAACATACCTAAAAGGTCAAAATATTGCCAATATCAGAGAAGAGAAGACAAATTTGGGTTCATTGGGAAAGTGAAAATGGTATGTTTTGATTAGGCTCATTTTATATATTGGTTATGCTTATTTTCTATATGTATCTTGTTCTCAGTTTTACCAAATGAAAATTCAGTTTGTTACATCTATTTTAACGAAGACCTTCTATTAGAAATTAGGAATCCAACTGGAAATGCTTACCGGAGACAGCTCTGCTACAGCTGCAATTATTGAAAAAGAGGTACATATATAATCCAAGCTTTGAACATTGGAATCAATTCATTACCGTTCTAATGAATAGGGTAGAATATTTATCTACAATTTAATCTTTCAGAGTTAAGAAAATTACCTATGGTAATTGGTTATCTCTTGGTTGCATTTTCCATGTGGAAGTGGAAATCACCCCAACACCACTAGGAGCCTACATTTACACACCTTCAGAAATGTGTTCAATCAATACTCACCTTCAACGCTTTTCAATTTCATTTATACATCATTTAAACTACCCTTATATGCTTATTTCTTCTTGGCGTGGGCTACCCAGGGTCTGTTATCAGTGCTCAATAATTTGCGTGGGCTAATTAGGATTTGTTATGAGATAAATGGTTCATAAACTGATGTTGCACACAAAACAAAGAACAAAGGCACTCAAAGTGCATAAATGCATATACGAAATATAATATTTTCTTATTGTAATAATGATATATGATGGTTAAAATGACAAGGAATTGAGCATGATCATTATGGAGGACATCTAAAGACAATACGTTTTGGTCACTTGGGTAGATTCGTGGGCTTGATATCACGCAAATATGCACAGGAAAATTCACCTAACAACTATAGGTAAACCACCATTAGTCACAGTTGGAAGCCTCTCTATTCACACTAGTCCTTTTCCTGTCACTAGGGAGTGCCACTAGAATGACTCAGTGTTTTGGATAACTTTCATTCCTTTTGGGAAAGAAATATCTTTGTTGTTTTCCTAAAATCTTCCACTTCTTGCCAAATTCGATCCTCCAACAATTGTTTGTATGAAATCACACTAGTAACAAAGTTATGTTTGGCTAAATATCTCTGACTGACACTTCAAATAACATAAAAGGAATTATTATCATTATCTCATATGTCAGCTGGCTATAGCATATAGTCAAATGGGGAATATTTGTTGTTTTCTTCATAAGAATTGTTCTCTTCAATGATTGACCCCACCTCGTTTTCTTTTGTTTCTTAACATTAGTCCTCTAGTAGTCATTTTCTATTGGAAAGATATACCAAAAGGATATTGTATGTAGTCTCTTTTAGCATTATATTAACCACCACATGCTGCAAGACATACCATTTGCTACAGGTACCTCCAAAGTAGAGTATATACTGTTGTTTTTTCCTTATTCCCAGAATTATACCATTGTTATGGCTGCTACATTATTCCCTAATTTGCTAACTGCTGACTGTGTGGATTTTCTTGCTTAACATACTTAATAAAAGGCACCAACCAATCATTATATGAGGTTTATTACTCCCCATTTTGTATGGGTGTCTGTGTGTGATCTTAATCATTGTCTTCAGGAGGTAATGTTTCCATGATGGTGATGATTAGAAGAAAAAACAGGCATGTTGAGCACATAAGAGGCTTTGTTTTTTCTATTTTGGGCACTATAACATTCCTAAAAGGTCAAAATCTATGCAAATATCAGAGAAGAGAAGACAATTTTGGGTTCATTGTGAAAGTGAAATGGCATGTTTTGATTAGGATGATTTTCTATATTGATTATGTTTATTTCAATTTCCTACCTTAAACTCTTTTCAATTTCATTTATGCAGCACTTAAGCTGCCCTTAAATGCTTATTTGTTCTTGGTGTGGGCTACCTAGGGGCTGTTATCAGTTCCCAATAAACTGCCAACAACTTTCAGTTAATCTGTGTGTAAGTTATAAGGCTTTGAGTGTATGAGAATTGCCCTTATCTGCCCTCCATAAATTGCAAAATAAAAATCGAGAATTGTTCCACATTAAACCATGCAGATGGGTGTGTGTATCATTTTTCCATGTTAATGAGTTGTCCCATTTTTAGTTATTGGAGAAAACTCTATTGTCAACACAATGTGTTCCATACCTTTGCCAACATTTTAAGTCTACTAGCATTAATTATTCTCTTGTTCATTCTCCACCATGTTAGCGGCATAGACCTGGGTGTCTGTATGGATCCCTAACCTTTCCAATTCTAGGGTAAAATAACCTCCAGTACCTGCAAAGCAATGATTAGACTACTTAGAAGAGTGCCCAATAACCTCTAGTCACCTATCCTTGCACAATTTAACTCTCAAATTGAAACTAAACATATAGCAACTTCGATTACGTTGACTTGGACTCTAGGGTTTACTTTTTCTAAGATGTATTATTTTGATTCAAATGCTTCAATCATATATTTTGTTTGGTCTGCTGTCAATGTCTATGAATGATAGTCTATTGTAAGTCTAGCATGCTTAGCTACTACAATGTCTAGTCTTTATGGAGCAAAAAATGTCAATGTTATAGGTCTAGTTAGTCTGATGGATTTTTATTGAAATGAATTGAACTTTTGAACGAATTGTGAGAAATTTGAATTTCATAAGTTGGGTCCATTTCAATATGTTTGGCATGAAATATGGTCTGAGTGCCTCTATGTTTCACTTTGTTTTTCATGTAGTGGTGGTAGTTTTATCATATCTATGTAAATCATGATTAGGCTATTCAATTGACGTTAGATGTCATAAACACATTGACATCTAATGTAGGATGTATTTTTAGAAGACTTGAAAATTCATCAGTGAAGCCATTTCACTTATGATTCAGTAAAAAGGGGAATAAAATATCTTGGATAGATTTTCAAAGGATTTGTTGCAGTAGAGATGCAATAAACTAGAATGCCAAAGAAATGTCAATATCTTGGATAAGGATTCAAACGTTTTAATAAAGTTGTCATTTAGTTCTATTTTTTGATTTTTTTGTAGTTATATTAGTACACACACATTAATTGCAATTGTATTATAATTATTTTTAAGTTGGTATCAGGTAATATTAAAAATATATGAGAAATATGCATTATGGTATGAAATTAATACAATCATCTGATATTGATTTTTTTTTCAGATCACAACAATTGATGACTCTATAGATAATGACCCAAATTATGTTGAGCCTACATTGGATATAGAAGAAAAATAAGATGATGGTGGTGATGATGATGATGGCAACAATGACAATGAGGTTAATCAAGATGATTATTTTGATGATCATGAACATGATCTTGATGATGATGTTGGTGGTGCTAGTTAGAGACTGATGCTATGCAAGAACATGATACATTTTGCATTATATTTAGATATATAACTATGATACATTTATAATTTTGACTTTTATATTTATATATAGAGATTATACAACATTTTTTTTGTTAGAGTGGTATTTAATTCACATATATATTTGACTTCGCTTTACTTTACTATAATGATATCCATGAAAGGTTTTGGTATGTTGATCAAACATTTGAATTTTGGTTGATTTGATCAAAGAACATGATACATTTTGGATTATATTTACAGATATTATTGATGATATATAACTATGATAAATTTATAGTTTTGACTTATGTATATTATACAACTTGTTTTTTGTTAGTTTGGTATTTAAATCATATATATGTTTGACTTCTTTTTACTTTACTCTAGTGATATCCATGAAAGGTTTTGATACGTTGATCAAACATTTGAATTTTAGTTAATTTGATTAAAGAAGATGGTGATATAATTAGTACTGGCTTGTTTCTTTATTTATATTGGAAATTACCAATGTTCTTTTGATGAATAATTAGCATTATATATACGATGATATTACTATTTTTGGATGGATGTTGAGAATTTCCAGTAAACTTCTTTAGAAATGTTATGTTTTAATTTTGAATTTTTAATGATATTTGATAATTTTGATATATTTCAACATTTAATTGAAGTTAATAAAATGGATGCAAAAATAGTAAAAAATGTTATATTTCACTATTAATAATTGAATTTTAAATTCTTAATTAACATTAAATACAAAACAAAACACAAAATGGATGCAACATTATATGCAACACTAATTGCAAATCTGGATGAAAAACACGACACGAAAGTAGACGTCACACCAAATGCAAACGTGAATATAAAAGTGGACGTCACATAAGACAATGTGGACAAAAAAATGGACATCACACTAAACATAAAATCAGATGAAAAAACTAGACACAATTAATGGCTCAAAACTATATTCAATATTAGGCCCAAAACTATATGCAAAAGTGGATTCTTGGTTGGACGCAAAATTGGACACTAAAGTTGGCATAAAATTGGGCACATCATTTGATGTAAAACTAGGCACAACACTAGATATAAAACTGTGAGCAACACTTGACACAAAGAAAGAGTTGAAACGAGATACAATATTGGATGTAAAATGGGATGAAACACTAGATATAAAAGTAGATGCAATATTGGATGTAAAACATGACACAACATTAGACACAAACATGGGTGCAACATTAGGTGCAACGCTGGGTGCAAACCTAGATGCAAAAAAAGACATCAACCAAGATGGAATAGTAGGTGCAAACCTAGATGCAAAAGAAGATGTGATGCCAAAAACTAGATGCGATAGTAGATGAAAAAGTGGATTCTCGATTGGATGCAAAATTGGACACTAAAGTTGACATAAAATTGGATGTTAAAGTTGGCATAAAATTGGATGCATCATTCGATGTAAAGCCAAGCACAAGACTACGTGCAAAACTATAAGCAAAACTTGGCACAAAGAAAGACATAAAATGAGATACAATATTGGGTGTAAAATGGGTTGAAACATTGGATGTAAAACTAGATGCAATATTGGATGTAAAACATGACACAATATTACACACAAAATTAGGTGCAACACTAGGTGTAGTGCTGGGTGCAAACCTAGATGCAAAAAAAGACATCAACCAGGATGGAATAGTAGGTGCAAACCTAGACGCAAAAGAGGATGTGAAATATGATGATATTTTGGGCACAAACATGGACACAAAAAAATATGTAAAATGGGATGCAAAATTAGAAGTAAAACTAGACATAAAGCTAGATGCAAACGTAGACGTAAAAATAGATACAAAATTGGGTGCCAAACTCGATGGAAAATTAGGAGCAACATCAGACGCAACATTGGATGTTAAACTAGGCACCAAACTAGGTGCAAACAAGGATGTAACCAAGGGCATAAAAACTATGAAATACAAGATGCAAAATTGGGCACAAAAAAAGGTGTAAAATAAGTCGCAAAAAAATGGGCGCAACAAAGGAAGCAAAAATGGACGTTTAAAAAGATGAAACAAAAGACGCAATAGACGTCGTTTTATGAAAATGTACAATAGTGCATGTTTTAGCGCCAAATTGTTCATCACAATTGAGAAAAAATTACACTAAAATCAAGCGCTAAATCCAATTTTTGTTGTAGTGCATATAGGAGAGCCAAAGAGAGTGATCTTCACTCCTGACATGGTAGAGATTTCTGAAATATCAACATACCAAGTTATTGCAACTGGGTACACTGATTCATGAGAGGATGTACAAGTTTTCAAACCTCCTCCCCAGTTCCAGTGCTCAAGCACTTCACTCACATGCTAATGACATTTCCAAACTATGTCATGAGAGGTTTGGTCACATTAATTACAGGTACCTTCAAGCACTTCACAGAGATGAGATGGTGGAAGGACTTCCACAAATCAAGTCATCAATTGGAGCTTGCATTGGGTGTGTAATTGGGAAGCATCCTGAGCAAAGCTATGAGAAGGGGAAGGCAAGGAGAGAAACACAATCGCTTGGGTCGGTGCATTCTGATTTGATTGGTCCATTACCCACTCCTTCATATGGTGGATATAGGTATGT
>LPNX010689408.1:371340-399563 GCA_001517045.1 Pseudotsuga menziesii | reverse complement strand
TATATATATATATATTATGACTAAAATATGATATATAACATCGATACAATATGTAGTTAATAAATAATATATTGTAGCTAATAATATATATTATTATATGACATGGTAGAATTCATTTTTATTGCGATTAGCAGAGGCACGGAGGCAGGCATAGACACAAACAAAAATTATGGGAAGATTGTCGATGGTTGATGGAAAGGAAGGAGATTAGCTATCTGTTGGCAAAGGATGGATAAATTCCTGGTAAGATTGTAAATGACTGCTACATATATATTAAACTCTTCACCTTAAGACGTTATGCATAGTTATACACCCAAAGTGCACAGTTATACACCTAAAGGGCAGTTAAAACTTCCCTGCCCCTCCCATCTTGTATTCTGGTTGTCTCATTTTTTTTCAATGCATTTCGCTGTGCAAATGTAAATTAGGGAATGGACATCAACAACATAGGATTCTGGTTCACTTATTTTGTTTCAATGCATTAAGATGTGACAATGTTGATTAGGGAATGGATGTCAATAGCATAGGATTATGGTTCACTCTTTTTTTTTCAACGATTTTGTTGTGCAAAATGTTAATTAGGAAATGGACGTCAATGGCATAGGATATCTTCCTGAAAATTCTTGTCGGTGCTGGAAAACGCTGTTCAAAACTGCTGCTGGTTTTATTTTACCTATTCTCTCATGGAAGTGGTCTCCCACTAAAACTTAGATAGCGAAGGGCACCCATCTTACAATAGTTTTGGATTTATTAATCAAAACTTGGACAAATTTTACATTTTGGCTGAGATTTGGTGAATTTCGAACCTCTATGTTGAAATTCGTCGAATCTTGTGACTTAGGGTAAATCCCATGGCCAACAAGAGACCATTGTTTAGGGTAAATCCCATGTCCAACAAGAGACCATTGTTTAGGGTAAATCCCATGGCCAACAAGAGACCATTGGGTAGTAGATAATGGAAGGGGATACTATGCATCTCGTTGAAGACACCAGTTTGGTCATTTGATATAGTATCCACATCCATATGTAAGAGGTTCCAGTTTGGTCTTATGACTTAGGGTAAATCCCATGGTCAACAAGAGACCATTGGGTAGTAGAGAATGGAAGGGGATACTATGCATCTTGTTGAAGACACCATTTTGGTATTTTGATATAGTATCCACATCCATATGTAAGAGGTTTCAAGTTCTAACTAAAAAGACATTGACAAATAAGTTAATGCAAGGAAAAATACCCAATGTATAGGATTCTCATAAGTCACTATGAATGCAGAAATGATCCACATGCAAGATATTCATTCTTCACTCTAATCCATGACAATTTTCGTCATTAATTTTCCAAAAGTAAAAAAACCACAGTAAGAAAAAATAAAATGAGCTGCTTGTTTACCATACTGGAAAATAACAGATATCAAGCTTACCTCACCAGAAAGGCTATATTTTTCGTAGTCAATAGCATGACAAGATGCTCTGCCAATACTTTCCTTCGTCCTTGACAGTGTCTCTAGAATTCCTTCAAAAGTGTCCTTACCAATTGCAAAGATGTTGTTTATTTAGGTGACTTGTCCCTTCGGTGACAAGATCAAAACCTAAAAGTATCTGAGTATAAGACTGATTCAAAATAACTCTACATTAGTATTGTTACAGTTTTTTACTTTTGTTATCTTCTCTACATTATCTTTATCAGTTATAATATTGTTATTGTACATGGAATTTGGTAAATCATCTCCAGGACCAACTTTAATGTAGTGACCAGTGGAATGTTAAAGTTGAAAGAGATGAAAATTATGTTTAATTTTATTGCAGTTTAAATTTATTGAAGCAATACTATTCTGAATCTAATCTTGTTTCATGATTCTATTTATGCATTAAGTATATTTTTACGTTAAATCCTAACCTAACCCTAAAATTTAACATTAATATGTTTTATGTTTTTATCCACCTCCTTCTGCCTTAACCACCAACATGGTTCTAAGCTTCTTTAAACTAGTAGACACATGCCCGGTTGAAGCTTGTTCAACTTGAGCTCAACAAATCTCAATAAACAAAGGAAATCAATTAACATTAAATGGAATGAAGTTAAGCTAGAAAAAGAACCCAACGGTAAGATCAACCTCCTCTAAATTCTCTTATTGAAACTTGAAATATCTCTTCCACTGGACTGCCACTTGGATTTGGCCTCTTTGTTGGTGGTTGAATTGTAGTCCCACTCCCAAATATACAGTAGGATTCTTCAAGAATGGAAGAGGATCCTCATTTTTATGTTTCCTACTTGTTGCTTCCACCTTTCCCAGGCCAATTTTATCCTCTCTTCCATTTATTTTTGTTTGGTAGCACTGACACCTTTACATTCTCCAAGTCCACATTTAGTGCCCAATATATGGCCCTTAACTCAGAATTGGTATTATATGCTCTTATATGTAGTGTTGCAGATACTACATGTCTAAAAATATTCCCTCCCCCAACAAGCTTTGTCTCGGGCCCTTGTTGTCTTGCTACATACGTCCACATTAGACATTTTTTTCCTTGAGCTTATTGTCTTGCTACAGTAAGGTTATTTTCAGCATTGGAAACTGCATTTGCATCAAATGGAGCACTAGCAAACATAGATGAGCTTGGAGGGAGAGGGGAAACACCAGTAGTGACATTCATTCCTTTCCTTGGAACTTTACCATCTTCCTTTGAATATTGAGCCATGAAAATTGTGGAATGAATAAAGAAAATCGCTACTGTTGGATAAATGAAAAATATGGTTTGCAAATCCACCTTAACACTTGCAATCTATTCAAATCTTGATTTTACCCTTCGCATGCAAAATGGAAAGCCATGAGAGTTATTTACCTCTTCTAAAAGTGATAAATGAATGAGAAAATCACATTTTAGAGGCCCGTTAGCTCACTTTTTCAACCCACATGTCAAACATGCAGCAGGACACGTCTAGGCCATGTGTCCAACATGTGTTGGACATTTATTCTAACATGACTATGTCCAAGACATGGAATACATACACAAATCCTCTAAAATACATATCCTCCTTCTTAGGTTCTAAAGAATGCAAATATCCACTTATTACATGCTTGGAAAATTGACCACTGTGTGAATGTTAAACCAATAGCAGTGCAAACTGCTGTACCTAATCCCATCCAATTTGTTCTCATGCAACATCCTACTCATCCAATCACAAAGAATGTCAAGCAATCAATTCCATGTTTGCAATTAAATATAACACCTCAACAAGCCAGCAAGCATCATGGGCTCAGACATAATAATGCTCCTCTGTCGTATTGGGGAAATCTATATTCCATACAAGCATAAACTTGAAGTCAAACTTTGAAGCATCCTCAGGCACAGAATCAGAACAAACCTAATATGCTTCACCAAATTCCAAGTTCATGACTATGGTATGTGCAGACATAATTCACATCAATTCCACTTCAAGAATGCAACCCAGATAGTCTATGTTGTCTATGGTCCAATAGATCATGATATTATGAATTGACCGAATATTAAGGGCACTAATGTCAATTGCTTTGAAAAGGTTTTTTTGATGACTACAATGTCTCCATAAGTGACTTTTTCCAAATAGGATGTTTGGTATTTGGCATGTTATATCCCCTTACTTGAGTTACCCAGTATGATTGATGTATCCCAAATTACCTTTAGAGACTAATTTGGCTGCTTTGCATGTTAATGTCTTGTCTTTTCTATAAATGAATTTGTGGATACAGGATAATACGGAGATCAATCCATAAAAGGTAATAATTCCTTATTAGTAGATCAAGTACTAACTAGATTATCATTTACATAATTAACTAATTAGTTCTTAAATCAATTCATGACTGAACTAATAAATGAAGTTGGCCGAGAAAATAATTCCACTGCAAACCCAAAAATGTTTGCTATTCCTTAAAATATCCTACTTTTGTTACACATTGTAATGAATTCAATAATTATAGTACTAAAATATGCGGAGTATAGATAACGGATATCCATGCATGAGATGCCCCATCACACTATATTAATGTTGAACCATGTATAGGGAACAAATACTTTGGTTTGCAAGGAGAAAATAAAGAACAAAGCATTGATTATCTATTAAGAAAAGAAAAATGTGTCAAATATAAGAGAACTACAGTTTGATATTCCTACTGCAAGAGAGTATTCAGCATAAACTTGTTGACTGCTTCTAGAAATAAGCAACTACCATTATTATCTTTCTCATTTAAACCTAGTGACTATTTCAAGTACCTGTGCTCGCCACCATCTCCAATCTTTTCTTCGATGATGCTTTAGTAATTTTATATCTATCTCAGTGGTTGGCTGCATCCTCTCCCAAGGTTTACCCCATTGTCTGAGAAAACACTTTTACAAGACAAATATTAGGAAAAGAAGTTTTCACAACAGAGATTACCTATAGTAGCATATAGACTTCGAGGCACCCTCATTAAGAAAATATGAAAAAAGGGCATCCACTTGTGCTTTACACCCAAGCTCGTATGTTTGTAATCTACCAAAATCAAGGAAAAATGCATATACACAGTAAGCATGAAGACATGTGTGCTTGAGCCAAAAAGTAGTATTAGGAATCCCTTATCACCTTGGTATCTTGCCAACCCAGATTTCCTTTGAAGTATAATTTTCCTTCCTTGTTATAATTCCCTGATTCCATTCATCCTCTTGCAAAGCTAGCTCCAAGGCACGTTGCTTACATTCTGTAGATGTTTCAGGTAAAAAGTAGCATGACCAGTGCGAGCGAGCATAACCTATCAAAGAAGGAAGCCATGTTATAGAATTGAGTATGACACAAATAATTGTAAAAATATATTTCAATCCCATAAATTTCTCTCTTAATGCCTATTTATATGAGTTTCTTAGTTTCAACTTAAATCTAGTTTAATAAACAATTTAGAACTTGACTTCATAGCTAAAATTATAGGCTCTAACCTAACATCAAAAGCATGACATGTAGAAAGAAAAATTTAGTTGTGTTCTCACAGAAAAGGACCCAAACAGAAGACATGCAGGGACTATCAATGACATTGATTTTATGCATATGGAATATGAACTTTGAAAGTTTGAACAATGTTTTCAAATGCCAACCCTTAAATTAAAATGTTTTCAAAAGGAAATGGTTATATGAAAAAGGTACAATTTTGATACTTAACAACCCATCTTAGAAGATAAAAAGTACCTACACAACCTTCATGGTCAGCACGATTGGAGTAATTTGTAACCATAATTCTCTTCTCATTAACAACAAGAGCACGCAGTCCTTCCATGCCAGCTATCTGTGCACCAATCCCAAATCCTGGATTTCTTTCCTATCGTATTTGGCAAACCCCACTACTGCACATTAAGTCTGGGACTTCTTCATTCTGTATGGACAATGGAATCCTTTGTATCCTCAGTTTCCTCACCATCTAAGTGAATTTGTAGTGGTGAAATGTGATCTAAACTACTCCCTCGGATTGGTGAAGGACTGGAAATAAACGTAATAGAATTCTCAGTTTCTTCAATTGAAACAAAATGTGGTAGAGCTGCATAACGTGCTTGTTCTCACTTAGCTTGTGCAATTTCTATAAGATGCTTCATAGATGTAGATGGGGTAGCAATATCATAATCATTTGACATAGTTCTGAATTTTACTTCTTTTGCAGCATCATACCTGTAATGTAAGCCAAAATGCTAAGAACAACAAAGGAAGCACAATATGAACATTAATAAGTGGGCATCTAAATATAACAACAAAAGGCAGAAAATTGTAATTTGAAACGCAATTGAATTAATATAAGACTTACACTTGTCTAAGCTTGTTTTCTTTTTCTAAATGCAACACAGTAGATAGTGACACACCATCTAATGTCATTGTTGCAGTACAGATTATCTTCACCTTAAATTTTAATGAACCTATCACCTTTTCTGATGAAGGTTCAATGCCATATTTTATAGGGGAAACTTGCTCACACTTACGAATAGATAACTGCTTAGATAATTTCCCTTGGTTAAACTTCTCTAAGATAGACCTCCCATGATCTTTCTTAAGGCCTCTACTATTTTTCACTTGAGGCCGGTACTCACTGGTAGGACATGCCAGGAGTTGATGGCTTATTTTAGGTTTTGGAACAAATGGGAGAACATATTCTTTGATTTTTGGGAACCCATGCACATCTTACTTATGATCACATTTTTTTAGAAGCTAAAACAATTGGTATAATATCATATATAATGCAGCTGAAAACAATAACCCATATGCCAAGAAAGGTAGTACCCAACATTCCCCATATCCCCAGAATGCCCCATTAAAGCCACATACCCACATGACATAACAAATGCTTTGACCGTTTTAACTTGATTTGGAACTTGCTCTGGATGATTTCTGTTCATCCACACATGGAGCTTTATAAAAACAATTTAGGTCTTGAATTGAGGATTCATAAGGCCTGGCCCTAGACATGGAACATTAGCAAGGAACACATCAGGTGTTCATTTCAATTGGCATTATTTGTTTAATTTTATGGTTTATATGATTGGATTTGAATCTTTGATTGCTTTCTACTTTATTTAAACAAGAGTCTTCAATGAGCTTGCTTATTAACTGTGGTTTTGTGAGAAAATTTTAAGAAACTCTTGAAAATTTGATTAGTAATCAAGTGGGTGACTGGATTGTAGTTTCCCTGTTACCTTGATTTTGATGGGAAATCACACTTATCATCCCATCAATCCCAACAATGCCATTAGGGGGATTGAATGCCTTCATTCCAGTCATATAACTTGGCATTGTAAAAGGATAAGCACATACTTCTGGGCACTTCTTTCTAGAGTGCCCAATCCATGCATAAGGCAATGTGTATCCTACAATGGAAGGGAATATAAAATAATGAAACCCACAGACTGCCCTACAGAAGTCTTGGACAACAACATCACTAGAAGTGAGGAGAAGATAAAGACCATTATTGGGATCAATAGGAAGGGGACTAATCTTGGCACTTATGGCATTCTGTATCACTTCCTGAACAGTCAGCCTACTCAGTATCTTACCATGGGAATAGTAATCCTCATGATCACTAGCAATAACTATGTATCTACTAATATCGGAACCAGTCTAATCAGTATATAAGTGCACTATTTGCCACCACTAAACCACAGAAGGGCTCTTTGTATTATTAGAGATAGAGAGAAAAAACTCATTCATAACCCTCTTCTCCTTCTTGCTCCATTTTCCATACAATTTCTTGGTATTATTAGAGATAGATAGCAGAAACTCATTGATAACCCTCTTCTCCTTCTTGTTCCATCTGCCATACCAAATTGTATGGACATTGATGGTAGAAGTCAGCATAGGACCCATATGGTACCTCATATTCACAAACATTTAAGACCCTTCATGCTTCTTTGAAGCCCCAAACTGTAAATCTTCCTTGTTGGGATGTTGTTTTAGTCCCAAAGGAGTAGTAGTCTGATTGAAATATTGAGGCCATGGCCTCCATGCTTCAACTGAGGATAATACAATGACAAGGAGAAAACCCACAAATGCAAAAACCCCCATTTCCTCCCAGAAACAACACAGAAAGAAACAGGGGGAATGGATACAATGTAATGAGACACAAGCCCCTATCTCTCTATTTTGATCAGTACTAAGAAAAAAATTAACATAGCTAAGATAAGAACGAACTCGCATGAGCTCCATAGTGAAACTGGTCGTTGGATCGTCCCTAAAACACCATGGGTAGAGAGGATCTGCCACCTTTGTGAGAGTAAGAACATTGAAGATGAAAATCACTTCCTCTTAGAGTGCCCTGCATACACCCACATTAGATCCCAGTTTCATAATCTTTGTTGTAATACTGACTTTCCTAGCCTTTTAGCATGTCAAAATTATAGTAAGCTCGGGACACTTCTTTCCAAGCTCTTTGAGCATAGAAATATAACTTTAAAGAAAACTAATTAATTCTCTTTTTTAGGTCCGATAGACCAAATTTGGTCTCAGGGGATGTTAACCATCATCATCATCATCATCATAATACTAAAATGCTCAAGGAATGGAGTGTTCATGTGACTGTTATAGGGAATATAAAATAAAACAAGACTACAAACATACATAGTGACTCACATAGAGCATAGCATGCCATATCGGTCGGGATTTCAGAGATTGTAGTCCTCATATCGATCTCCATTATCAAAATCCATGTCTCATTTACGAAAGCTTTCGTAAGAGCAGAATGATAACTGGGCAAAAAAGTTGAAACTACTCCTAGCGCCATAATAATTGCCTACCATGTCTACAAATAGCAGGCTCCTCTATGTGTTGGTGGATTATTTTTCATTATAGTATGGGGGAAACCCAAAAACTTGAAGGGAAAACCTCGGTTTCTCTTCAGAATGCTGAAAATTACAGAATGTGTTGAAGGAGAAAGACAAGCTGGAGACGGTGAGAATCTTGTTGTATGGGCCATTTCTATTAGGCACCAAAGAAATCCAAGCCAAAGTGAACAACACGGGCATCTAGATATGGCTATCAATAATAAGGAACTAGACCTCGATTCTGTCAATCTCTTAGGAACTATACCCCAATCCTGTCAATCTCTTCCTTTTGATCTGAAACACCTAATTCTTCATCATCCCTAGCATAAGAATCTCAATCTCAAAATTCGTGGGTTGTAACCTTTACCTTTTCCTTGGGTATGAAGAACTAGGATTCCATTGATTTAATGAACTATAGAACGCTTAGGTTTCAATACATTCATTGGGATAAAATATGGAATAAGGCTACGAACTCGAGATTTGTCACTATTTTATCAATTTACAAGTCTTTTTCTTCTTTGAAGCCTGGGTGTCTTTTTGTTCTAGTCATAACCCGCTAACCATAGCAAGTGTTAAGTCATGAATTTGTCTTCTTTAGTTTTATATTTTGTTTGTGTTTTTAAAATTTGCTAATGTTCTTACTTCTAGGAAATTTTGGCTTAGAGTTCAAACTTGAGTTTATGCCTTTAGGTCTTCATCATTTTTGGTTTTTTCCTATGTTTTCAAAGCTTGCTTTTATAAAAAGTTTGTGTAGAGTTCATTTTTGAAGGGTTCTATAGGGTAAATGTTGATTAATGGTTTCATTAATGACACTAAGATCAAAGGTTAAGCATATAAACTAAGTTTTGAAGCTGGATTAGTGATCAAATGACATAAATTATATGTGTGAACTTTCTTGTAGCACAAGAGTGAAAATAATGTACTGGCACGCTACGAGAAAGTCGCGAGTGCCCAATTGGTCATTTTCACTCCGATTTCTTCAATGATTTCATTCCTAAGGTGATTAATCACATCAATTAGCAGTTTGATACATGTCTTACCAGGATAATCATGTAAACAGGTGTTTGATCATCGTGTGAGGGAAATTGTGGCAGTTCGTTGTGAATGCATGGCAAATCAAGACAGAGAGTGGAACGAGGAAAAATTTTCGGGAAGATGCTCTCAAACTAAAGATTACGAAGCTAGTGGATGCTATGGTAGAGACATATTGCAAAAAAATCAGGAATTTGACAGTTGAAGGAAGAATTAGGGTTTCTTAGCGGTGACAGTTGGAAGCGAACTGGAGGGTTGAAGACACCTGAAGCGTTCAATTCGACATCTAGCCAGTCAAGGAATCAACTTCCAATGCCTACATTAAGCTTTGAATGAGGTATCCCGTGTGACCTGTTTCATGACTTGTTAAAATTGGGATTTTTTCTACTAAGCCCTATGATGTTAATTTTTTGTAAAGGAAGATATGAATTTACTTACTCAACAAACTTGCAATGATGAGATATTAGTCAAAATTTCTAAATAGGCATTGGTTGAGTAAGTAAGGTTCAGAGCAGCACTGTTGGAGATTTCTGGTTCTGTGTTCAAGACAAATTATTGAAACCTGGCACAAAGCATTTCCTGAACTGGTGATAGGATAGACTGTGTAAAATTGAAGATAAACAGACTGTGAGAGTTCGAAGGAAAATTGACTGCCAAGACTGTGAAAAATTGAAGAAAATAGGCTGTGAAATTACTAACAGGTTCTGAAAACCATACAGAAGATGAAGAAGAGTGGGAAGACTAATAGGGCTGAGCCCACTGATCTCAGTTGGATAGACAAATTTCCAGGATGTGCTGAACTGTTTGAAAATGCTGGATGGTTGTTTTTTTTAAGAGATTGATGGATATTATCCTGAATTCTCTCACACGTTTGCTCAGTGTTATGACAAAGATACTGTATCTTTTGATACTTTGAAATTCAAATTGACTATAGATTTGGTGGCTGAGATAACGGGGCTTAAAAATGAAGGAGAACTTTGGTTCAAGAAAGTGCCATTTACTTTTAATGCACAAAGGTATCTATTGCCTAGTATTGTTCTAGATTGGGGCAAGGGAGTTCCAATCCATAACTTCAGAGCTGAATGGGTAGAACCTATCAAGGTTTTACAAAGTTACATTACATGTGAAGGAAGTTATGCCTTCATTTTCAAGTACCATTTCAAGTTCCTTCAACACCTTAGTAGTGAATCAAAGATAAATATGTCTTTCTTCCTACTAAAGAGCCTACAAAAGATGTCTAGCAGAATCAAAGAACACCAAGATCATACTATATAGTCCATCTTTCACCATGGACTTATCAAACTTATTATCAACAGTGTTTTGCAGAAAGAAGGAAAAACTTGGGAATACTTCCTTTTTTGGTCAGGGTTTCAAAATAGCCAAGAAGGACAGTCTACTAGAAAGCAAACTGATAAAGGACAGACCTTGATTAGAAAATTAAGACAGAAAGTGAAGGTTGAAGATGAAGAATGTGTCAAATTAGAGGAAGTTGCAGAACCTGCAAAAGAAGATTGTGAATCTAAGCAGCATCCAGTTGACAGTGAGAACAAAGATTTGTAGTTTATTCATAAGGAGACTCAACCTATTCAGAATGATGCACCAGTAGAGTCATTCGTTGATGAGAAGATTGTACTTACAGAGAAGGTTTTAGGTGATGAAGAAAACACTAAAGTCCAAAAGCAAAGTCCAATTATAGTCTTGTCTGAGGATGAAACATACTTGTTGGAGGAGGATAAGCTTACTATCATTCATAAAACTAGGGTTGGCACTAAAAAGGAGTTTCACAGTTAGGAAGATAGGACAGCAGTACCAAAGAAAAAGAAGCTTAAAGTTATGGAATTTGCCTCAGTCATCCATTAGGGTAAAACTTTAAAAATGGTAGGAGAGCTTGCTCCTGGGTGGAGACTTAAGACTAGACCATGAATAAATTACTAAACCCTAAATTGAATAAAGAGGGGGTAACTGTGATTGGTGATTCCTCCTTTGATGAAAAGTTCAATGTTGGTGAGGGTGTCAGCAAAGGGAAAAAACCAATGAAGTTAGAAGAAGAATCTAGCCTCACTGAGACAAAACTATCTGATGTATTTTGGAAATACGAGGTCAAATGTTAAAAGAACAGAAAAAAGATGAAATAGAGGTTTCTCATTCAGAAAGAAAACTAATGGTTGATGAAAATGTTCCTGGTGAAACTGAGACTCAAGAAAACCTAAGTTTTCATGATACTTCTACAGAGCTGATTCCTGAAGATGAAGAAATCTTTAGAAGACTTAACATTCCATGGCTTCCTAACGAGCTGCAAAGTACAACAGGAAATAAAGCATTTGATTCAGAGAAAGAAATTTTGTAGAGAACTATAAAGTAGTATAAACATCAAGTAGAGTATATGTAGGAGACAAGTGATGGTTTGATTATAGCTAATAAAAAACTCAGAGAAGACCTAGAAGAGGTGAATAATCACTACTAGGAACTAATTGCAGTCTCAAAAGAGGCCTTAAAAAGAAAAATAAATACAGAGTTACAATTTACAGGGTTAAAATAGACCATCAGAGAGCTACAGCAACAAAATGAAGAGCATACTAGAAGAATGATAGAGATGGAAGCAGAGTAGCTGAAGGCTAGGAGAAAATCCCAAGCCTTAGAGGGGATAGCTTTGTGAGCAGAGGCTGCTAAATATCTATGAGGCTTGTTAGCAAAATCAGTTACTTGTTATGTTTTAAAGAATATTTTACTTTTGTAATTATTATTTTGATAAAAACATTTTGATGAGTAGGCTGAAAAGCAGTTAGGGTTTAGCCTTTAACTGAATTTTGAAAGATAGTATTAAGGGAGGTCACAAAGAGGACTAGGGGTTCAATTTTTTGGCTGGCTAGAAGAGGTCTCTTGACTTATTGATAAGCTAAGTAATTGACTCTCATGTGTATTTGAAGAACTGATTATGAAATGTATGCTCCATGTTACCCTTTAGTTTGTTCTCTAGCTTCATTTATAGCTTGTTTAGCTACTCAGTTGGTAATTTCATTGCTGGTTTAAAGTTTTATGCTTGTAGTGCTTGCCATTTGTGGATGAACTTGAGTGATATTTTCTGTTGGATACATGGTTATTATGTTGTGCATCTCAATTTTTCTATGCTTGTGATTTAGTTCTTATTTGGGTTATGAATGCATTCCCTCTTGTCACCAAAATTCACAACCAGAAAACCTTTAAAAACCCTAAAAGCCTAGTTTTGTTTGATTGAAATATTTGAGATTATGTTGGCTTGTTTTCTCGTAGTCTGGAAACAATTTCTGACATAAAAATATTTGGCACCGCTACCGTGGAACGAAATTGAAAATATATTTTTCCCTGCGATACTTATCATTTCACTGGTTTTAAAAGGTGAACTTAAACCAGCATATCTCTAAGACTACTTTTCACCAGTTTGTCACAGTGGCTACTAGGGGAATTGGAACTAGAAACAGACCTATTTCACCTTTGCAGCTGGGTGTTTCAGACCCAGAACAGATATTGAAGACAGCAAGGAATATTAGAAGGTGTCAGTCATTACCATCCCTATGTGACCCTGACCAGTTGGATGGTTCATCACCTTCATCTGTTTTGAGAAAAGAAGAAGGAATTTCACCTTGGTTAAAGCCTATAATTCCTGTCAGTAACTTCCAAGTTTTCACTGATCCTCAATATTTCAGAAAAGCTAAAACAGTCTCTCTTGGTAAGATACCTCTATTTTAGTTGAAAGTAGGTAAAACCCCCTTTTAGCCAAGTTCCAGCCAAATCTCTCCATCACCAAATTCAGTCAACCCTAAAATGGCAGCCCAAAATCAGCCTATAGACATGATGGACCGAATGGTTGCAGCCAGGTATGCACCATTAGTTTTGCCTCATCCTTTGAACGCACTTCCTGGAGGTGATTATCAGAAATACCTGCCTAGGTTTAATGGACAAGCAGTAACTACAGCTGAAGAGCACTGGGAAGCCTTTCTCAGTTATGCTGATAACCAAAACATTGAAGCTAAGGACGTATGGATGAGAATGTTTATGCAGAGCCTTGATGGAGATGTCAGAAAATGGTTTAGGGAGCTGCCTGCTAACTCAATCACCATTATTGAAGAGCTTCAGGATCTCTTCATGAGACAATGGGGCAACACCAAAGACCATACTTATTATATAACTGAGTTTGGAGCCCTTAGCAGAAAGAAGGATGAAACCATTGCATACTTTTCAAAGAGATTTAATAAAATGTATAGCAGAATTCCTGTAGAAATAAAACCTTCAAAAACATCTGCAAAACTTACATATGCAAATGCTTTCGACCATGAATTTTCTTTACTAATAAGAGAAAGAAGACTTGTTTCTTTACTGAACATGCACGATGCATCATTGGAAGTGGAGTCTAACATATTGGCTTCCAATAGATTGAAGAAGGAAACATCTCAGCAGATGTATGACAAAAAAGGAAAGAAGGAAGAAACTTCAGGAGGTTCAGCATCTCATTCTGCAGAAGAAAAAATCGATGAGATGGGCAAGTTGGTGAAGATTTTGATTGCAAAATTAAATAAGTTAGAATTAGAAAGAAATTATGGCAAGCCTGTTCAAGAAGGTGAAAGAAACCCTAACAATCAGAACCAATTCAGAAGACAATTTGCTCCTCGTTTCATACCTACAGAATGAAGAAATAATGATATTCAACGAGATAGGAAGGAGACTGAGGATCAAAGGGTACCTCCACCTCTTCAGAACAATATTGTTGATGAAGAAGTGCTATTTGAAGACACAGATCAGGATATGAACTATTTTGGAGAAAGGTTGACAGAAGGTTTTGTCACTGAAGGAGAGTTTTTGAATACAGAATATTACGATGCTGATATTTTTGAAACAGAGGACAATTTAAGTCTGAAAATGACAGATGTAACTGCTAATGTCTGTCAAAATGAACTCAAGAAGACTGTAAATTTAAGGTCAGGCCCAAAATAAGTAGTAAAAAACCTAAAGAAGAAGGTAGTTGTACCTGCTAAGCAACAATCTGATCTTGTGTCAGATAAGAAACAAATTCCAGAAAGGCAAAAGAAGAACTTGGAGGTTGAAGAGGTAAATAAAATTGTGCAAAGTTTTAATCTAGAAAATGAATTAGGCAAATTGAATATTCCTATGCCTTTAACTAAACTGATGAAAAATCCTCCGTATAAAGAATCAGTTCTTAAACTGATTAGTTCATCAACCAATCAACCTATTTCTGATACAGTGAATTTACAAGAAGAAAATCCTAAGATTTTTATTGGATCAACCTTGGCTGGAAAAACTGAGAATGAAGCAGGTGCTTCACATCCCTTTTACATTACTATAATAGCCCATGAACAAATGATACATAATTGTTTGTTAGATTTAGGAGCATCACACAATCTAATTCCCAAGGCTGTCATGGAGGCTTTAGTTCTGAATATAACCAAACCCTATCATGATCTGTATGCATTTGATTCATGAGATGTAAAGTGTTTAGGTGTGATTAAATACATGGTTGTCAGTTTGCCTCAATTACCAATGAAAAGTGTAATCATGGATGTGGTGGTAGTTGATATCACACCTAAATTTGGGTTACTTCTCTCTAGGTCCTAGGCAAATAAAGTTGGTGGAACCTTACAAATGGATTTATCATATGCTACTATTCATGTGTTTGGAGGAGAAAACAAAAGGTTGTACAGAGAGCTTCAGTTTGCCTATATTGTGATAGATGACAAGAACCCTACCAACCATCCTCTGTATGCTGTTGATAAAGATTTGGGTACTTGCATGTTACATTTTTGTGATGATGACAATACTGCTGGTTTGTTACATGTTGAAAAGGAACAACCAATAAAATGCAGTAGGGAATAGGAGGATGAACTTTGGCAATTATACTTTGATGGATCCTCTTGCAAAGAAGGTGCTGGAGTAGGGTTTTTTCTCATATCTCTTGGGGGTGAAACAGTAAAGCTGATGTATAAATTAGAATTCATTACTACAAACAATACAACTAAATATGAAGCTTTGTTGTTAGGATTAAAGGCTGCGAAATATTTGGGCATTCAACAGATTTCTGCATATGGCGACTCCGAATTAGTTGTTCAGCAAGTGAAGAACAACTATCAAGTGAAACAGGATTTGCTGAAGGTCTATCAAAATGAGGTATGGGATATGATGAGAATTATTTTGTAGCTTTTAACATTACCTATATTCCAAGAGACCATAATCATACTACAGATTCATTGGCCTTGGTTGCTACACACTTTAAAATCCCCAAAACTACATAGTTGAGGTATCCTATTGAAGTTAGGTATAGTCCATCTGTACCTGATAATGTAAAATAGTGGAGAATGTTTGAAGATGACATTGAAATTAAAATATTTTTGGAGCTTACACATGAGTTTTCTAATTCCCCTATCGATCAAGAGGATGATAATGAGGATGGAAAGGTGGAGGAGATTGTTGAATATGAAATAGCTGGACACAAAATCATTGAAATAAAGAGTAATTTTATCCCAAAAGGTTTGGTACCTTTAGAAAGGATATTTTTGAAAGACGATACACCCCTAAAACCTGTTGTACAATCTTCAGAGGAAAATGTGGTGGATTGTAACATTGGCTTTGCAGAACACCCTAGAATGGTAAAAATTTCAAAAGCACTTATAGCTGAACAGAGAAACAGGTATATAAAATTTTTAAAGGAGCATGTTGATGTCTTTGCATGGTCTTATGAAGAATTGAGAACGTATGATACTGGAATTATACAACATAAAGTCCCTTTAAAACCGAATGTTAAACCTTTTCGTCAAAAATTAAGGAGGATTAATCCAGCCTTGTTTCCTGTTATTGAAAAAGAAGTGAAGAAGTTATTGGATGCCAAGATCATAGTTCCTCTTAGGTACTCTTCATGGGTTGCTAATCTAGTTCTCGTTAGAAAAAAAAACGGAGAAATCAGATTGTGTGTTGACTTTAGGAATTTGAATAGATCTTCACTTAAGGATAACTATCCTCTACCTAAAATTGAACAAATATTGCAGAAGGTTGTTGGGGCACAGAGGATTTCTATGGTTGATGGTTTCTCAAGATACAATCAAATTTCTATGCATCCTGATGATAAGGAGAAAACAACTTTTGCTAATCCATGGAGAACTTTCATGTATGATAAGATGCCTTTTGGTTTGATGAACGCTGGAGCAACTTTTCAGAGAGCCATGGATATAGATTTTGTTGGGGAAAAGGACAAGTTTGTGGTAATTTACTTAGATGATATCACTGTATTTTCACAATCAAACGATGAACATCTAAAGCATTTGAAGCAAACTTTCTTAAAATGTAGAAAATTTGGCTTGTCTTTGAATCCAAAGAAGTCACACTTTGCTGTACAGGAAGGCAAATTACTGGGTCATTTAGTTTCTGCTGATGGTATAAGGATTGACCCTGAAAGGGTGAAAGCAATATTGAAGATAATTCTGCTAAGAAGTAAAAAGGATGTCCAATATTTCATTGGTAAAATCAATTTTCTGCGTTGGTTTATACCAAACTTTGCTGAGATTATCAAGCAGATCACAGCCATGCTAAAAAAGGATCAAGAAGTCAAGTGGACCACTGAAGCAAAGAATGCATTTGAAAAAATAAAAATGGCTCTTACTGAAGCCCCTGTATTAGTAAGTCTAGATTTCACCAGAGGATTTCTAACATTTTCATTTGCATCTGAAGACACACTAGCAGTTGTTCTGTTGCAGAGGAATAAGGATGGCCTGGAGCAACCTATTGCATTATTGAGAAAAACTCTCAGAGATTCTGAATTAAAATATAGTATCTTAGAAAAATAGGCCTATGCTTTGGTGAAAGATTTAAAGTTTTTTAGAATATATGTTTTGCATTCTAAAGTTATTTCATATGTGCCTAATGCTGCTGTAAAAGATGTTTTGACTCAGCCTGACAATGAGGGGAAAAGAGGCAAGTGGATTGCTAAAATCATGGAGTATGATGTAGATATCAGACCTACCAAACTAGTCAAGGGACAAGGTTTAGCCAAGATGCTGGCTGAATCAAATTGCCAACCTTTGGGATTGCATGTGATGGATGAAGAGCTAGCTCAGGAAGAAGATCAAGAAATGTTGGAGAAGTAAAAGATTATGGACTATTATTCACCATCCACATGGTATGCAGACATTGTGTATTTTCTGTGGTATTTTCAATGTCCTGAGCATTTAGATAGAAAAGTTGCTAGATATTTGAAGCTAAGAACTATGAAGTATTGTTTAGTGGAAGAGCAGTTATTCTGGAAGAACCCCGGCGGTATTCTACTCATATGTTTGGACAAATCTAAAATTGAAGGAGTGATTTCTGAATCTCATGAGGGAGCTTGTGGAGGTCATAAGTACTAGAAGGAAACAACATACAATATCTTAATAGCAAGATACTATTGGCCCTCTTTGTTTGTAGATGTATATCAGTAGGTAAGAGCCTGTATGCCTTGTTAGAAGTTTGCTGGAAAACAAAAATTGTTGTCATTGCCTTTAAAACCTATTGCAGTAAGTGCTCTTTTCCAGCAATGGGTTCTGGACTTTATAGGAGAGATAAGTCCATCTTCCTCGGGAAAACACAGGTGGATTTTAACTACAACAGACTTCTTTACCAAATGGGTGGAAGCTATCCCTACTAGGAATGCCACAGATAAAGTGATTATGGAATTTATTGAAGAAAATATCCTCAGTAGGTTTGGGTGTCCTCAGAAAATAGTAACAGATAATGCAAAGGCTTTAAAATATAAGGCAATGGAAGCATTTTGTGAAAAGAATGGCATCTTGTTGAAACATTCAACTCCTTACTATCCCCAAGGTAATGGTTTAGCTGAGTCCTCAAATAAAAACATCATTCAGAGTATCATAAAGTTACTAAATCATAATAAGAGATCATGGGATTCTATGTTGAAGTATGCATTATGGGCTGATAGAATAACAATCAAACAAGCAATTGGAACTTCTCCTTTCCAATTAGTATATGGTACAGATGCAGTTTTTCCTGTTCAGTTGGGCATTCCAGTGATGAAGTTTCTTCAGAATTGTCAGGAAGAAGCTAATGATATGCAGAGAAGTATTTATGAGGTGATAGAGTTGTAGTAGAATAGGGAAAAAGTGTAAGAAAAGGCACAGTTGTACAGATTGAAGATTAAAAACAAATTTGACAAAAAAATCAAAGATAACACTTTCTCGATTGGTGATATGGTTCTGAGGTGGGATGACAGGAAAGAGAAAAAAGGGAAACATGGAAAATTTTATAATCTCTGGTTTGGCCCTTTCCTAGTGTCTAAGTTTTAGGAAAATAAAACTTTTGTCCTGTAGTCTTTGGAGGGTGAGGAATTGTCAAGTCTAGTTAATGGACGATTCCTCAAACATTTCTACAATTTTTGAGGGGAATTTTACTTTTTCATTGTATATACAGGTGTGAGTGAAACACAATAAGGAATCCATAACCCAATGGAAATTTTGCAGACTAGCAGGTAGCAAAAAAGAAGGCACTGGTCTACAGGTTCTTGAAGCCTCACAAGGAGGACATCATCCCGCAGCAGAAGCCAGATGTTAAGTCATGAATTTGTCTTCTTTAGTTTTATATTTTGTTTGTGTTTTTAAAATTTGCTAATGTTCTTACTTCTAGGAAATTTTGTCTTAGAGTTCAAACTTGAGTTTATGCCTTTAGGTCTTCATCATTTTTGGTTTTTTCCTATGTTTTCAAAGCTTGCTTTTATAAAAAATTTGCGTAGAGTTCATTTTTGAAGGGTTCTATAGGGTATATGTTGGTTAATGGTTTCATTAATGACACTAAGATCAAAGGTTAAGCATATAAACTAAGTTTTAAAGCTGGATTAGTGATCAAATGACCTACATATATGTGCGAACTTTCTTGTAGCGCAAGAGTGAAAATAATGCACTAGTGTGCTACAAGAAAGTCGCGAGCACCCAATTGGTCATATTTCACTCTGATTTCTTCAATGATTTCATTCCTAAGGTGATTAATCACATCAATTAGAAGTTTGATACGTGTCTTGCCAGGCTAATCATGTAAACAGTTGTTTGATCATCGTGTGAGGGAAATCGTGGCAGTTCGTTGTGAATGCATGGAAAATCAAGACAAAGAGTGGAATGAGGAAGAATTTTCGGGAAGAGGCTCTCAAACTAAATATTACAAATCTAGTGGACATTATGGTAGAGACATATTGCTAAAAAATCAAGAATTTTACAGTTGAAGGAAGAATTAGGGTTTCTTAGTAGTGACAGTTGGAAGCGAACTGGAGGGTTAAAGACACCTGGAGCATTCAATTCGACATCTAGCCGGTCAAGGAATCAACTTCCAACGCCTGCATTAAGCTTTGAATGAGGTATCCTGCGTGACCTATTTCATGACTTGTTGAAATTGGGATTCTTTCTGCTAAGCCCTATGATGTTAATTTTTTGTAAAGGAAGATATGAATTTACTTACTCAATAGACTTGCAATGATGAGATATTAGTCAAAATGTCTAAATAGGCATCGGTTGAGTAAGTAAGGTTCAGAGCAGCACTGTTGGAGATTTCTGGTTCTGTGTTCAAGCCAAATTATTGAAACCTGGCACAAAGCATTTCCTGAACTGGTGATAAGATAGACTGTGTAAAATTGAAGATAAACAAACTGTGAGAGTTCGAAGGAAAATTGACTACCAAGACTGTGCAAACTTGAATAAAATAGGCTGTGAAATTACTAACAGGTTCTGAAAACCATACAGAAGATGAAGAGGAGTGGGAAGACTAATAGGGCTGAGCCCACTGATCTCAGTTGGATAGACAAATTTCCAGGATGTGCTGAACTATTTGAAAATGCTGGATGGTTGATTTTTTTTTTAAAGATTGATGGATATAATGTTGAAGTATCTCACAAGTTTGCTCAGTGTTATGACAAAGATACTGTATCTTTTGATACTTTGAAATTCAAATTGACTACAGATTTGGTGGCTGAGGCAACAGGGGTTAAAAATGGAGAACTTTGGTTCAAGAAAGTGCCATTTACTTTTAATGCACAAAGGTATCTATTGCCTGGTATTGTTCCAGATTGGGGCAAGGGAGTGCCCATCCATAACTTCAGAGCTGAATGGGTAGAAACTATCAAGGTTTTACAAAGTTACATTACATGTGAAGGAAGGTATGGCTTCGTTTTCAAGTACCATTTCAGGTTCCTTCAACACCTTGGTAGTGAATCAAAGATAAATATGTCTTTCTTCCTACTAAAGAGCCTACAAAATATGTCTAGCAGAATCAAAGAACACCAAGATCATACTAGACAGTCCATCTTTCACCATGGACTTATCAAACTTATTATCAACAGTGTTTTGTATAAAGAAGGAAAAACTTTGGAATACTTCCTTTTTTGGTCAGGGTTTCAAAATAGCCAAGAAGGACAGTCTACTAGAAAGCAAACTGATAAAGGACATACCTTGATCAGAAAATTAAGACAGAAAGTGAAGGTTGAAGATGAAGAATGTGTCAAATTAGAGGAAGTTGCAGCACCTGCAAAAGAAGATTGTGAATCTAAGCAGCATCCGGTTGATAGTGAGAACAAAGATTTGCAGTTTATTCATAAGGAGACTCAGCCTGTTCAGAATGATGCACCAGCAGAGTCATTCGTTGATGAGAAGATTGTACTTACAGAAAAGGTTTTAGGTGATGAAGAAAAAACTAAAGTCCAAAAGCAAAGTCCAATTACAGTCTTGTCTGGGGATGAAACATATTTGTTGGAGGAGGATAAGCTTACTGTCATTGATAAAACTAGGGTTGGCACTAAAAAGGAGTTTCACAGTCAGGAAGATAGGATAGCAGTACCAAAGAAAAAGAAGCTTAAAGTAATGGAATTTTCCTCAATCATCCATTAGGGTAAAACTTTAAAAATGGTAGGAGAGATTGCTCCTGGGGGGAGACCTAAAACTAGACCAAGAAACAAGCTCAGGCTAAACATGAAGAAATTACTAAACCCTAAATTGAATAAAGAGGGGGTAACTATGATTGATGATTCCTCCTCTGATGAAAATTTGGATGTTGGTGAGGGTGATAGCAAAGGGAAAAAACCAATGAAATCAGAAGAAGAATCTAGCCTCACTGAGACCAAACTATCTGATGTATTTTTGGAAATATGAGGTCAATGTTAAAAGAACAAAAAAAAAGATGAAATAGAGGTTTCTCATTCAGAAAGGAAACTAATGGTTGATGAAAATGTTCCTGGTGAAACTGAGACTCAAGAAAACCTAGGTTTTCATGATACTTCTATAGAGCTACTGCCTAAAGATGAGGAAATCTTTAGAAGACTTAACATTCCATGGCTTCCTAACGAGCTGTAAAGTACAACAGGAAATAAAGCATTTGATTCAGAGAAAGAAAGTTTGCACAGAACTATAAAGTAGTATAAACATCAAGTAGAGTATATGCAGGAGACAAGCGATGGTTTGATTATAGCTAATAAAAAACTCAGAGAAGACCTAGAAGAGGTGAATAATCACTACCAGGAACTAATTGTAGTCTTAAAAGAGGCCTTAAAAAGAAAAAGAAATACAGAGTTACAATTTATAGGGTTAAAACAGACCATCAGAGAGCTACAGCAACAAAATGAAGAGCTTACTAGAAGAATGACAGAGATGGAAGCAGAGCAGCTGAAGGCTAGGAGAAAGGCCCAAGCCTTAGAGGGGATAGCTTTGTTAGCAGAGGTTGCTAAAGATCTATGAGGCTTGTTAGCAAAATCAATTACTTGTTATGTTTTGAAGAATATTTTACTTCTGTAATTATTATAATTATAAAACCATTTCAATGAGTAGGCTGAAAAGTAGTTAGAGTTTAGCCTTTAACTGAATTTTGAAATATAGTATTAAGGAAGGTCACAAAGAGGACTAAGGGTTCAATTTTTTGGCTGGCTAGAGGAGGTCTCCTGACTTATTGATAAGGTAAGTAATTGACTCTCATGTGTATTTGAAGAACTGATTATGAAATATATTCTCCATTTTACCCTTCAGTTTGTTCTCTGGATTCATTTATAGCTTGTTTAGCTACTCAGTTGGTAATTTCATTGCTGGTTTAAAGTTTTATGCTTGTAGTGCTTGCCATTTGTGGATGAACTTCAGTGATATTTTCTGTTGGATACATGGTTATTATGTTGTGCATCTCAATTTTTCTATGCTTGTGATTTATTTCTTATTTGGGTTATGAATGCATTCCCTCTTGTCACCAAACTTCACAACCAGAAAACCTTTAAAAAACCTAAAGACCTAGTTTTGTTTGATTGAAATATTTGAGATTATGTTGGCTTGTTTTCTCGTAGTCTGGAAACAAGTTCTAGCATAAACAGCAAGACTGTTGGGTTTATGTGTAATGCATGACTGTGGATTGAGTTTATTACCCACCAATGTGTATTCAATATCCATATCAATGATGGAGTACTTCTCTAGCACTGGTTGATTCTTTGTAGCGTAGCGAGATCATACTCAAATTTTCTATTGATCGTCAATTGTTATGGTTTTATTTGACACAATATTATAGACCACCCAGAATCACTAAAGACACTAGTATATGATGGTTACTATGCACGCTATATAATGTTTTGACCCCGACACATGCCATAAACTTGTTTTGGTTCAGAGGCCAAAGGGTGAAACATAGACTAAGTTGAAGCCAAAGGCTCAAGGTACGAATTCTTATATATGTAATGAAACAACTATAAGTGAGAGAGAGGCCACACAATGAAATAACAAGGATGGTATAGAAAGGAATGAGAAACCCTCCACCTTTTAAATGACGTTGTGCAATGACCCAAGAACCTACCATAGGTTAACCCATGAACTCAAAAATATAATAGTTCCTTGCCACTTACGGCCTTTTGAAGTAAATTAACGGTGAGCGCCTTCCAACTCAAACCATTTTCCATCCATCCTTGCAATATTCTGGGAACCAATACTTATTCACTATGGAAAGTGGGTGGATATAATTGGGGTTTGACTACAATGAGAAACCCTCCTCCTTTTAAATGATGTAGTACAATGCCCTAGGAACCTCCCATAGGCTACATAGTGACTTCCACAAGGTAAGGTATCCTTGTTGCCTATGGAGTTTCCATGAAAAAGGTGATCCTTGCCTCCCATGAGCTTGCGATCTAGAAGTAATTGTTTCCCTAGCCCGAGTGCCTCAACTGTAGAGCTCTAATGGGATAAGGTGTTGAATGATGAATACACACCCTTACTAATGCCACAGTGGCTCGTGCACACTTAAATCCAATGTTTTGTTGTAATGCATTGTTGAACCCATGTGACATACCTAACCCACATACATAAATGGCACACTTAACCCACACAAATAAATGATCCATCGCATCCACATGCGTAAATGATGCATTGATGGGTCTCAATGACTTAACCATGAATAGGAAAAAATTTATGCTAAAAATGAATGGTCGTATACCCTAACATTTGCATTGGCTCTAAAAATGATATCTTTGTCACGTAAATGGGATATGTTGGGCCTTTCAATTTTGGTACATAATAATGTTCTTATAGATTAGTCCAAGGTAAACATATCGGACTTGTATTCTGTAACATTTTCCTATATTTATTATGGTCTATATGTATTTCATCAAGCTAGGATCTATGGGATGTTTGTCTTGCATGTAGGATATTATTCCCATTTTAATATTGTTAAGTACACTATGGATTGTTTGCATAGTATTTTCCAAGGTTTATGGCCAAAACTTAGATTATGAGGTGATACCAATGACCTAATGGACTTATGGGATGTACATGATTCTTGAGATCCATTCCTTGTAATAGGGAAAAAACTTGGGATCTTAAAACATAAATTTTGTCTATAGGACTTATGGGTCATACGTGGTGCCAAATTTCTCCACAAGATCCCTAAATAAGGAACATTTAGTATACAAGTAAGTTATATTGGTCATGTTGATGTTTAACACACCATGGATAATTGCCAAGGTCTAAGCCATGCTCTAGGGACAAAAGGGAGGGTATTAAGTGATAGTATTTGTGTACATGGTTGTTTGGCTATGCATAGGGACAAAGAGCATGTAACAAATTCAACATAGTAAACATTTCCCATGTAAGCAAGATATTAATTTCATTTTGAGGTTTAGTATACCATGGATGGTTCTTCAAACATATGCCATGGTACATGTACAAAATTTTGGTTCTTAGACCATAACATTAGTTTGCGAGGTTGAAGGGCCATGCTTAAGGCCCAAATACACTACTAATCCTCGCATACATAATATTTATCATGTAAGGGGTATTTTTTTAGGCATATCTATTTGTAGATAGCTTTGGATTCCTGGGCCATGGTATAAGGAAAATATCTCATGTATTAGGCCATATAGGTTCTTTATATAGTTGATGGGGACATATGGAACCCAAGGGAAACCCACAATCCCTACATAAGGAATTTGTCATGTAATTAAGGTGAAAATTTCAAATGATTTAAATTAAAAAAACAATCACCCATTAACTATAGGGTTCTCAATCTAGTAGTCAACCTCCACTCAAAGTCTATGTGAACCTAATCTAAACTGGCATAGGGGAATACAAAGAGTGTGCATCCAATGGTGAAGTGTGTACTGAGGATGGACAATGAATTCATCTCTCAAATCGAAGAAGTACTTAGTGTAGAATTCCATCTTCGGTCATAATCTATCATCAAGGTTTATCTATGTAATATTTATAAACTAGTTGTAAATGCCATCTTGGATGAATCTATTCAACTTTCGCCTATTAGGTAAGAGATGGCTAGGTGCATCTAGTGAGTATCCGAACAGAGGGATCCAGTCAATCAAAATACCCATGTAATCCAAAATATTATATACCCATACAAACCAATATCTACATGAATTGAAAATCTAATATAAGTAATGGACTTCGATGGATAGTAGGCCAAAAGTATGGATATAGGTCCTGTCCCTTTACTAAGTTAATGGAAATCTGAATGTAATGCAAAAAAAATCTATTTTTTTCATTTAATGGTTCATGCAATATGTGTAAGGATCTATAACACCATATAGCCTCTATGAAGGAATATTTTCCCTATTAAACATATATGGAACCCTTTTAAGGTTTAGTGCAATATAGAAAGGCGTGATAATTCCCTAACCATGGTCCAAGGAAAAAAAATAGGGAATTAGCTTATAACTATTGATTTCAAGTTTGATCAACAATGTGTAGATCCTCGAGCCAGAAGATATAATGTAATATATTACAATAAGTCATGTTTGTGTAAAATTAGCATAAAGGAACCGATTTGAGGTATAACAGTGGTCTTAAACCATTATCTTTTATCGAAAACTATAGAAATGGTCACATAGCATCATCAAAAACTCATTAGAATGATCAATGGTAACTAACATTTTTTTTTACAATCGCCAAAAGTTACCATAAAAAGTATTAGTGAGGGTCATTAAAGGATCACCACTAGAAGTGTTAGCTCTCCAAGAAACTACTTAGTGGTTATGGCTAAGTATGCTTGGTAACTTGAGAAATCATGTTTTTGTGTTTTCTGAAAAGGTGGATCAAGGGGATGCTAAGATGGCACGATGGAGAGATTGCTTATCAAAATAGTCAAATGAGCCAGTGCTCTTAGAAGCTGTAAATCAGATGCAATATAACAAGAAGGGTATGGAGAACACTATTCAGATAACCAAGTACATTTGGAATGCAGGGTCAGATAACCAAGTACATTGGGCATGCAGGGTCATACTAAACAGTAAAGAATTCCTTCATTCAAGTTCATGAGCAATAAAGCTGAGCTAAACTTAAACCAAGTACAGAACCATTCAAAATTATGAGCATAAAGCTGAGCTAAACTTAAACAGAATACAGAAAAGAAAGATGGATGAAAAGTCTGATTACTGAAACAAAAGGAAACTGTGATTTTTTATTATAATAAGCAACCAAAGCATAGGCCAAATTTTCTCCAAGCTCGAACCTCCTTTTTCAGTCTGAGTTCCTAGGCTTTAAAGCCTGTACAAACAGTTTTCAGATCCTAAAAGCATGGATCTGTTTAATTAACTAAAACACTAACTGATAGTAAATGCAAAAAGATAGGGACTGATCCCTAAAATCAAGGAAATGATGATATGAATATCTCCTTCAAAGCTCGGTGGTTGATGAAGAGCAGCTGGCCTCCCAAGGCTCGGTGGTCTGATTTTGGTGCATGTAGATTCGACCTAGCTGATGTGGCACTTGATCTCTTGAACTGTTTCTTCAAAATAATGTTAAAACTAGCCAAAACACCCACTTGACTTTAATCTTGTTCAAAACCCTTTAAGATATTGATAAAACAATTTATAATTCATTCATTTTGATCAGCCTTCTGCCATTTCAGCGAACAAATCTGAGATCTGGGGGAAATCTTAAGCGATCTGTGAAAACAGGCTTTCGGCAGCTAAGCCTTCTGCCAGTTTCACGTGTTAGCTGCCGAAAGTCAGCCTTTTCGGCAGCTAATGAGCTCTTGGAGGCTCGCCTAAGCTACCAAAACCTGTAGAATTCCTAAAAAACTGCCTTTGGAAAAAACCAATTTTCTCAGCCGTCCGATGTCCGTTTTGCATGTTCGAATAGTCGATTTTGATCTACAGATCATAAGCTATCCACTGGTGCTTTCAGATTTGAATTTGGATTTCGGGAAGGCCATCAAAATTTCCCTATAAGATCACGCGATTTCAACAAAAAATCCCTCTTGAGTTATTTCATGTGACAGGGAACAGCATGGGATTTAGGCATATTCGTTTAGAACACTGAGGCTTGCAATGATACTCAACATTCGATGACAGAAGTGTAAATCCTCAAGTTAATCAAGACTGTAGATGATCTTCTGTTCACTATGAGAGAAACTCGGTGGGATTTTGAACGCACTGACCTAACCAAGTGACCTCCCATCAAGAGTTTCTGAGCACTTCAGTATACTCCCTTCATTGTCTAATACCTCCATATTCCTCTGCTTGTTTGTACTCTGATTGCATTGCTGTCCCTTTAGGATTATTTCCAGATTTGGATCAAATTCATGAGGAGGACATGCACAGAAGCTGTTATCAAGTGTATGTGTAGAGGATCCAAATCTCCTTTGCATTAGACCAAATAAAATGCCACGATGTCCTCCTGCTGTGATGACATTCGAAACCATTTACTGACGAGACCTGTCTTGATAAAGAGCCCTCAATGCTAGAATTGCTAAAATATGAATATCTTCAGGAATTGCACTTAGCACTGTAAAGCCAAAAGATGAATACGAATGTATTGCTGTCTGGTGTCTAGATATAAAAAGGCTATTGCAAAGAGTAACCTTGTTAGTAAAGAAAATCTAAGGCCAACAAGGACCTTGTATTCATCTAGTAAATGCTTCAAAAGCTGGAGATCACTTCCTGAATGCATACTCAAATCAGGTATATGAATAACTTGCAGCCCTGGGTCTCTTGACAATTTCACTTCCAAATATAACCTGTGCTCCAAATAATCTGCAAATATCTGACTCGATTTTTCTGCTCCATCAATGAGAAGTGATTTCCAAAATGAATTTCCTTGAACATGCATGAATAGTGTCTTTCAACCCAGTCAATTGTTTGCTGCTTTATTACATTTTGACGAGACATCTCAGTCGAGGAATGGAAAAATGATGTCAACTGAAGGAGTGCTTGGTATGCACATGGAAATATTTTCGGCAGCTAAATTCATTTTGACCAACCACCTTAGCTACCGAAAACAGCCTGTTTCGGCAGCTAACTAGGCTAAAATAGACCATTTATATTGACGAAAGCTGAAATTTTTTGATTTTCAGGGCCAAGACTCACAAAAATAAAAAAATTTACCCATTCTATCATCCAAAATGATGGTGATC